>VDFB02243944.1:0-16729 GCA_007258455.2 Sequoia sempervirens | reverse complement strand
TATGTGGCATATGCCATCTTGGTATCTATTCAAAATTTACATGCCAAAATGTCTATCTCATCCTAAACTACTGGTGGATCATCAAAATGGAGCCTCTTTGAAGCACTCGTTGGCTCTAAAGGTAGCTGCACAAGAAAAAGTAAAACCACAATTGATATTAGTTATACTATAAAATTTAAAATTGAATAATTAACATAAAAATCAATACACATTGAATTATAATTGAACTCTAAAATTGAAATCTTGATTACCTGAAATATACGTCTCTTTGAAGGGTCAGTAGTCCTAGAATATACCCCTCTCAGAGAACTAACCAAACCAAATTTTGTAATGTCAATCTATATATGTGAACACAAACATGAAATTGATCCAAGTTAGCATAGAATTGTTAGTAATAAGAACATATTTACCAAGCACAAAATAAAATAAACACATACCTCTTTAGGCTGATCTTTTTTTGTATCTCCTTTAGGTGTTTCGACACCTCCTCCTTTAGGTGTTCAAATACCTACTCCTTTAGGTGTTGTGGCACTTATCAACACTGATGTATAGCTCACAACTGCCTGTACATAAAAATGACAAGTACATATGAAACTACGAATCTATGTCAATGTATGCATAATCAATAAAAGATCTTATAAATCTTAATTCAATCAAATTTGAGTTCAATTACCTTTCCCTTATCTAACATTGTGCCTTCATATTCTTGAGAGCATTGCACCTTGCTCGCACTAGGTGTTTCCTAAAAGCAGAGAATAAGATAAACATATAAGTTAATATATAATTTCATTAATGACAATTCAAATGACAAGCAAGTATACAATAAAAAAATGTAAATGAGTGAGTGCGAAAATACATACTGTGTGCGTCTCGAGGCCAAATGAAATGGCCCTAAGGGTGCTATCAGTCACCCATGTGAGCTCCTCCTTAGACATTAACTGTTAAATAGACTATGTAAATAAATATTAGTACTTGATACTATCTCTTATTAATATTCATTTAAAAAAAATGCAAGTTATGAATTTACACCTTAAATGTTACCTGTGTAACTATTCCAATGTCCACCTCTCTAACAAGATAGGACTCTATAGGGTGTGCTCCACTCCCCTATGTGTGATTTTCTATAATCTCCACATCTTGGATGTTGTAATTAGAAGTGTCTAATGGATGCTCAAGGGGTTGTACAATAGGACCCAAGCATATTTTCTGGAACGTATAGCAAATATGTGGCACACAAATATGTGGACCTGAGGAGGATATGCAACAGCACTGGATCCATCACCAAGATCACTAGGCTGTGGCTGAGCTACTGAAGAAGCATGGGAAACCAATAGACCACTCAAAGAGTGAATGGCCTAGATAGTTTGTGTGGTTGCACCCTTCGTAATATCTGGATGTTGTACTGGAGGTGGCGGAGGAAGGGGAGGACGGGGAACATGTGGGTGCTTGACTACTCTAGCTACCCCTAGCCTATCCTGGGGCATACCTCCACCAACGCCCTGGAAGGGTTTAATGTCAAAGTAATTGACATGATGCCCTAACAAAAACTCAACATATAATTTTTTAATAAAGTAAAAAGGTACATCAAGATTATTGTTGGGTGGTTTATCAAAAACCATACACCAATGATCCCAAAATTTATCTATTATGCCCCTATGCGTGCACCATTTTATAGAAAGTTTTGGTTTGTTTACATTAACTAGCAAACTAGTGCTGGGGTTAATAAATAAAGAGGCTATTTGGGCTTTTGTTATTTGGAGATTTTTCACATCATCATAAGACAATCCACATGCATAATATTCCCTCATGGTTTCTCACCACGAATGAAAGGCATTATGTTGGGTGGAGAGGGTTTCTACATTTGTAATTATTCTTGTTAATGTGGTTGACATACGGGATAATTGAGGGATTTTCTTATAAAGATCAGAAATACCCCTCAATTGCTCGAATTTTTCATGAATTAAGTCTTCAATTGATGGCGACGGAGGTGGTGGAGCATTTGACATTTTTGCATTTTGATTCTCAGCTAGTGGATTTTCATTTTCAACTAGTGGAATTTATGCATTATCATTCTCAGTAGCCATAATGCCTGATTAAAGTTAAAAAATAATTAATCTAAATAAAATTAGACAATATAAATGAAAATATTATAAAAATACCCTAGTTTTTAAAAAAATCCAAAAAAAAAACATACTTTTTAACAAAATCTATAAAATTCTCTAATTTCTAATACAAATACATAAGAAACACTATTTTTTAATCAAAATCCATAAAAAAACATTCATTTTTTTTTATCAAAATCCATTCTAAACTCAATTGTTTCATAGAAATTCAATCAAAAACCCTCTTTTGAAAAAAAATCCACAAAAAAAAAATCATGTTTTATCAAAATCCATTCTAAACTCCATTGTTTCATAAAAATTCAATCAAAAACCCTATTTTGAAAAAAAATCCACAAAAAACATTCATTTTTTTATCAAAATCCATTCTAAATTCAAAATTTTCATAAAAATTCAATCAAAACCCTATTTAAAAAAAAAATCCATAAAAAACTATTTGAAATTATCCAAATCTAATTCAAAATTGAATCAAAGAAAATAAGAATAAAAAATCTTACCTTTTCAAATTGGATTTTGGCCAAATCAAATATCCATTACGCAAAGAATCTCCTCATTGTGCGCTCATGGGTTGTTGACTATGAAATGACTTTAAAATGACAAAGTTTTTATATATATGCTTTTTACAAATTGGATATCTAATTTAGATCGGATATCCAATTTGGAAAACTAGGATTGGTGTTTGCTATGGTGGTGTGTACTGACACCCGAGCCAAAAAGTCAACACAGTATTTTCATGATTTTGGGCCGATGAAAGACATGTTTTTTCCTCATTGCCACTTTTTGGCTCACCATGATCCCGCAGACATATCCACATTATAAATGCATAATCATCCATCATATTAGAACATCACATGACCATATAGAAATGCATAAATAAGCATCATCAAAACATGAACATCCATAACATAATATAACCATAACCATAAAGCATAATCACATAAGATTAAATATCATAAATCACTGCCAAAAATCATATCATTTAATTGCTCAAAATGTGTCATAGGTACAATGTCATGATGTATCATATCTAACAAAATTGAGTTCGTAGGCTCGATAATCAAAATATAGTGTCCATACACATAATTTCAAAAGATGCTCTAGCTTGAGCTACCCTAATCTCCTGACCTTGGGACATCCCTGTCCTCTCGTCGAGGTGCATTTGGAGACCTGTGCTCTGAGGTGGATGGCCTATCATATGGGGTGGACCATCTGGAGGTTGATGTTTCCACACTGTTTGACCTACTATGGGAGTGCATGTTGTGTGACTTGGTATGTGTCCTACCCTATGATCCACTCTCAACCTGTGAGAAGCTCAAATATCTCCTCTCAGGTGGCATTTCCTTCTCATGCAAGTCCTTGTAATACTGCATACCCTTGCTTGCCCTAGCTAGCTCCTAAGCAACATCGACCACTGTCCCATTGCATGTTGTTGTAAAATCTATCATCCTCTGATCTATCTACTATCGGCTAATGATTGCAAGGTCCCACTTTCTCTACAAAGTGTCTCTCTCATCCTTTAGGCCATCTCGCTCTATTCTGAGAGTCCTCACGTCTACCTCTAAGGCCTGTAGGGTGGCTATCCTCTAGAACTTTGTTGTCCCCACACCTGCTCTAGACCTAACCTCCTCTATCCCCTCCTCATCATCTCCCCCCATAACAATCCTCTCTCAGAGGACTCTCTCCACCTCTCCCATCTCTGGCTCTTCCAGTCACCTCTCCTTCACCTCCTCCTCTACCTCTATCATCTCTAACTCCTCGTGTCCCTCCTCCTAGGGCTAGCATCTCTTTATGTTGCTCTCCCTCCTCCATTTCCATCTCTATTGCTACACTCTCCTTTGACTCGTCATCCTTTCCATCCTTGCAGATCAATGAAAAAGGTCTCACCACCCATCATCTCCCATCCCTCCTCCTCTTGTGCCTGTCTCCTCCTCGACCAACCCACCCATGCCCTCCATCATCTCCTCTATCTCCCCATCCTCCATCTCCTCACCCTCCACCCCTCCATCCCCTATCTCCTCTTTGACCTCACGAACCCCTACCTTTGTGCTCTATAGACACTGGCTGCTCTGGATTAGTGTAAGGAGTTAGTCTATGAATCAACCACCATGCATCACAGTCTAGTGTCATGCCTACATCTGTTGCACCCCCTCTCCATATCCAAATATCAGCTATAAAGTGTTTATCTCTAGCTCCACAGTAGTCACAAGTATCTGCTATCCCCATATGGGCACCTCTCAAGACAACTGTGTAGACTTTTCCATACCTATAGATACCCCTTGCCTCTCTTCGAACTTCCTTTGAATCCTCTCTAGAAGATACATCTTTATAATGTGTTGTGGCTGTACTGTTCGCCCAATCAAGTACTTGGGTTGTTGACACCATGGTAGATGCTCATCCTCACCCACCCACAAGATCACAATCCTTGTAAGGCCTCTAGATGAAGCTCACTAATGTGTCAAAACTGTGTCTCTACTATCCAATGTCTCCTACATATGTCTATGTGATGGATCCTCGGTATAGATATACATACAGAGCACCAGCTCCCAAATGTCGTATAATTGGAAGTTGGAATACTGTTATATGCTCCCACGCCCAAATCATAAGCAATGTAATATCACAGCTCATGTTCTCTCCCCCTTTGGACACAATATCATGGAGATGAAAGTATAGCATGCCCAAAAGACAAGGTCCCTAGGCATACACCATCTCATCATGTGCCATGCCTACTAGTACCTCTCCCCAACCCACTAGAAACCCGTGACCCCTATGGTATGGAATCAAAATGCCGACAATCAATGAGCAAAGAACATAATCAAACCTGTCATATCTCAGCCAAGGTTTCCCATTTGATCTCGTAGCCCTATATGTCAAGCTCTGACTCGTCCTCATAATCATAAAAATCATAGATGGCCTGTAGCCCTTGAACAAGATCATATCAAACCCACTCTCTGTGAATCAATAGTTGTAGGATCTTGTACACATCCTCCAATGTCATAGCAGCCTCCCTAGTCAGTAGATGAAACGTGCATTTCTTGGAGTGCCACCACTCCACCAATGCTATCAACATGCCCCTATTTTCCTTGATCACAATTATATATGTCACATAGATATTTAATCCTAGATCTAGAAGCACCTATCTCTCGACCTCGTCCACCTAGTCTCAAAACTGAAATGTCTTCGGTTGCAACTCTTGGGTGTAAATAGGGGGTAGTACAACCTAAATAAACCATGAAAAAAGTTAATGTGTCAATCTAAAGTCTTTATTTGACCTACTGAACCTAAGTTGAACAAGTGGTTCTATCCTAAACTAGGGAAAATTTTTCATTAGGCAATTGTGTCGTTCTTGTCAAATGCATCACATAAATTCTTAATGGCTCGCAATAGCAATTACATCACACACTTTAGCTATTGCATCGCTATGGTCAATTATGGTCAACCCCTCATCAATTGCATTACTTATTTGCACATGTGTCACTACTTTTCACGCTTCTGTCTCTAGACATCAATTGTGTCACACTATTTCAAAAGTGTCCACAAAACCTACCCCCTATAGACCTATGTAATTGCGTCATGATGTGACGATTGTGGTGAATTGCATGACTTACATCATTCGAAATTTCCTACTAAATTTTCTCCTAACTAAAATGCACGCAAATCAAAAAATTCATGAAGTAGGTTTCAAGTACTTACCAGGGGGAGCACTCCCACAGGACAACAAAACCTACATATGCGATAGCCTTTATGTGTAGTGTTTGGAACTAATGACATCTCCTCATCTTTTCTCTCCCAGAGCTCCTAAGATTTCTAAATTTGGAATGCACAAATGAATTTTTTTCCTAATCAAGGTCCTATTTATAGCCTAAAAATTAGGGTTTATACTTGGAAAATGTACTAGGTGCACTTTTTAATCACTTTCAAACTTCAATTTGACCCCCTTAATGACCTCCAAAATCAATTATGTTAGCACCATTGAACTTATGGTTGTCAAATTATCTTATCGAGACAATTTTCAAAAAAATTTAAATTTTTTAAAAACTTGTAAAACTTTTCCGAGGAGTACACCTCTACCTTGCTTTCACCAGGGCATCTTTTGACTAAATTTCTTTGACACAATGCAATGGTCTGCATTATGTCAAAGAGGGGAAGAATGTAGACACTAAAAATGTCTCAGTCTACGAGTGTCATTTTTCCATCATCTTGATCTTCTTCCTTGCATAATTAAATAATTTTAATTATTTAATTATTTTCCTTTGATCACATTCTTCTATTAATTAAGTAATTTTAATTATTTAATTAATTCATTTTCTTTGTTCCTCTATGATCAATTAAATAAATTTAATTGTGTTGCTAACACCCCCTTTCTTCAATAATTAAATAAATTATTAGTTATTTAATTATTTTCCTTTCATCATTCGTCTATAGTCAGGTAATAATAATAATTATTTGTCTATTTATTGACCTTTTCCATTCCTCAATAATGAAATAGTTATCAAAATTATTTAATTATCTATTTTCATTTCTTTCCCCCATTAAATAATTAACTCAAATTAATTATTTAATGTCTCATTTCTATTTCTTCCCATTTAATTAAATTGATTCCATACATCATTTTAATTAAATGCCCACTTTGCCCTTTCTCAAATAAATAATTTAAAAATTATTTATCCTCCACTTGGTCAAAGATTCCTTTCTCTTGAAATAAATAATGTTATTATTTATTTTCTTCATTATCTCTCTCCACTATCTCATTTTTTGAATCTCAGTCATCGATTAACTCTAGTATCTTCTCCTCTGTGTTGCATGTCTTCTCATCTGTCGATCTTAGAATCTTTCTAGAAGGTTAATCTTGACCATCCATTTGAATGGTTGTCTATAAAATAATCCTTCCTCTTCCATTTTCAATTTAACAACCACTTATCTCTGACTTTCATGCTTATTGTTTGCAGGTATTTGCAAACACACACTTCGATCTAAGGGAAAACTTGCAAAGGTTGTTTGAGGAGAGACAAGAGAAGTAATTCAATTTCAATATGGAGAGTACTCTAATTTGAATGCTTGCATTTTATTCCTCATTTTTTTTATTTTCTCTTGTTTTAGATTGGGTTTTTAGCTTAGATAGTGTTGTGGTTGTCACTTGATCTTTGCTAATTGATTTTCCCCATCTTACACATTCCATTAATCTTTACTATTATATGATGTGTTCAATTATCCCCTTCTATTCCCATCCCATTACCCTCGCTTATTTCACCCTTATTATTCCCTTTTAATACCATCCCATTAACCTATAATAGTTCACCATATGTTTCATTATCCCATCCTTGTCGATCCCATTAATCTATACTATTATATCTTGTGTTCCATTATCCCCTTCTATTCCCATCCCATTACTCTCTCTTATTTCACCCTATATTCCACTATCCCCTGTTGATATTGTCCCATTATCCCCTTCTAGTCTCATTCGATTATCCACTCTTCAATTGTCCTTTACACATTACCCTCATAATACTTTTTATTATTATCTCATCATTCACCCTCTAACCCATTGTCTCTTCCTAGCTAACCTTATGATCCATTCCCCCTCCTAATACAATTTTATCATATTCTAACAACTAAAAAAATATTTGAGACAAACATAAAATAATCAATAGTCTACTTCTGGAGCAACATCATGTAGTCTTGTCTTTTCATTTTAATTAATAAAGCTTTTCTTCAATTAAAATTGTTAATTGTACACTTTATAAGGATGTCTCAAATATACTAAGTACAATAATTAATGAAATTTTCATGATAGAAATTTTTTATCATAATATAAACAAAAATACCAAACCAACATCCCTTTGATTAAAATAGTTGATAACCCCTCCATGAAAGTTTGTTATAAAATATATTAAAAATAGTGAAAGTTACACAAGACCCACTACACAAATAAAATATTGACTTTAGTTACATAACTTTGTGACATCTTAACTCCTAGTCCAATGAACAAACATCAAATTTCTTTGATGCATTAGACACCAAAAATGTTGGAATAAATAAATTACATGAAAATTTAGAAAATACTAAAATGAAATTGAAAGTATTTCTATATCACTTTCTCTAAACCAATGAAAAATGTAAATTAAACATTTAAATCCTCAAATTAATTTATAAAAAAATAATCATATACATATATATTCTTATATTAACATCTTATTAAATTTGTATTAATATATTACTTTTCAGTTTATAATTATCTTCTTTGCTATTGAATCATCTTTCTTGCTATCAAATCATCTTCCTTACTATCAAATATCAAATATGTTATTATTATTTTAATGATCGAATGTTTAGATTATTATTTATAAAATAATATTGCAATATGAAAAAAGACTCCTAAAATCTACACAAGACTAAAACCCGGACATAAAAAACATAGAAACACCTAGGTACTAGATACATTACTCACTTTTTCCAGGATACATTACAAATACAAGAAAATACGAAGTATATTAGAACAGAAACAAATAATGGTATATTACACGGGGCACATGGTAGCTTTTTGAAGCTGACAGGCGTATAAAAAATCAAGTCCATGTGTATTACAAAGGGGTTGGAATCCACGCAATTCTTACCGACAACGGATGAAAACACACATTATTGATGATCGATTTAGTCGTGGCAGCTATTTTCTATGACAAATTGGCATAAAGTAGGCACCTACCTAGTGCCCACATGTTTTTTTCTGCTTGACTGACGTTAGTTTAGGACATATACAATAAATATATTAAGTAAATATTTACAACTACTGAGTGGATAGTTTAAAGGTAGAGACTGTGACAGTGTCTGGTAACCACCAAAGATACTCTGCATTGCTCTTGTATTCACAAGTCTCGAGTTCTTCCGGATGTGTTTTTACATATTTCCTGAAGTCGGCGGGTCCCCCCAATGCCCCCATGTTGTCTGCACATAGTCCACTGCCATTGCCCACCAGCACATTTTCCTTCAGTAGAAGATAGTCTGGCATATAGCGATCTTTCCAGTGGTCCAGGAAAACGAAATCAAAGTAAGACGCATTCATCTTCTCTAGAAATTGCTTGGCTACGTCAAGATGCTCGTTGAATTTTCCTTCCACCACATCCACTTTGGACGACAGCCCTGCCAAACACACACACTTTTTCAATATAAGTTTACAATTTGGAGTGTACCAAATTAAATGTAAGAGCAGCTGTCTAAGAAAACTGTATTTTTAATGAAATAGGTGCCAAAGTCAAGGCAAATTAGGCCAAGCTTAAGATATCTAAGTCTATATAATTGAAATGAAGTTGAACAAATTAAATTCCCTGCAACATCATTAAAAGAGTGATGCAGGAAAGACTAAAGCATCATCAGTGGGAGGTGGGTCTGGTCTTTATGATTCACCCTCACTATAATGAATCATCTTAGCTTCTCTTCATCATCATTAGGTTTAACAGTTAAATTATTATATTTTAAATAAAATGATTCTTTAGTCAATATTTTTAATTTTATTATTAAGAAAAGTATTTTAATTGTTTTTAAACATCATTTAATGATTACTTGTAAATTTATATGAAATTACAAGATATCATATTTTAACTATAAGTAATAAGAAAAATCATCAAGTGGTACAAAAGATTCCAGATCTAAGTTCATTTATTTCTCTCTTTAAAAATTATAATAATTTTTGAATGAAAAAGAAAGACAATAACCAAAAAGTAGTAAAATCATAAAAAGGATGATGGGCATTTTTGACTGTTGAAAGTTTGAAACTATCAAGACACTAATGGAACTTATCTTCTTCAGTAGGTTAAGGGGGATTTTATTAAATAATGTTTACTAATAGATATTGTTATGAGAATACAAAGGTTCAAGTCTGTAGAACTTTTCATGACTAAGGGTGGGTCTAATAGAGGGGGGTTTCCTAAAAACTTTCAGTAGGTGCTGCTGAGAGTTTTTAGAATTATTTTAAAGTGGGTGGTCCCATGACTTTTGTAGCATAGTTTAAGCTCTTATATTTATGGAATTGGTGGTCTTATGAATTTTATTATTTTGCATATTCAATTCAGCAGCTTAAATAAACACTAAATAATAATAAAAAATTGGTGAGAATTTTAAAACTTCATATAATTGACAAGAGGCAGAAAAAAGCCTAAGTTTACATCACTTAAGTTTTTGAATAAAAAAGTAAAGGCTGCTATTGTTGAGGAAAAGATTCTAATTAATCCCGAAGCATTTTTTTTTGCTTCATGGGACCCCTTGCTCCTTCAAAATAGATCCCAAAACCTCCCATAGGAGCTCATCCTAATTAGGATTGGAAGCTAAGACTTTCTATTTCTCACTGGAGCATTCGACCACTGAACTACTGAGCTCACCCTAATTAGGATTGGAAGCTAAGACTTTCTATTTCTCACTGGAGCATTCTACCACTGAACTACTGACCCATTTGTGACTTATTCATCTTTGATCCGAATTTGACTTATTTCCAACAAAATCAACCTCATAGCTGAGAAAGAGAAGACACAGTGCAGGAGGATGGGGGCAAGAGGCTGTGAGAGGACACAAAAGGAGGATCGTGGCCAGAGGAAACTACCAACACAACTGTGGCTACACTGTTGAGAATTATGACTGCAGATTCAACTTTGGCCTCTATAAGGGAAATGTGCAACTGTATGTACTTTGCATTTATCAGCACTTAGGACTTATTTTTCATCTCTCAACATCCCAGATCACACAGATACAGACACTCTGTGATCTATTTAAGATGAGTATACACAATTTCTATAATTAGAAGTGATACCTGCGTGCTCGATAATTTGCCTGGCAATGTTGCAATTGTCTGCGCTCATCTCAAAAGCCAGGAGCTTACTACCCTCCTTGTGCAGCTGCGAAGCAATCCTGACAGCAGAATAGCCACAGTATGTCCCGATCTCAAGAACCACTCTTGGATTATATTTCTGAAGGGCCTTATCTAAAATGGGTCCCTTGTCGTCCCCAATGTTCATTAACCAGCTAGAGGTCTTTGCATAAGTATCTATTACATTTAAGACGGAGAGGGGATTGCCTTTTTCAGCTGTTTTGACGACATGGTCTAGTAAAGCTCTCTCTCGGCCGTCCCCTGCTTGACCGGTGACAGCAATCTCCTTCATGTTCATCACTCCTTTTAGAAAGGAAAAGGCCGTCGACAGAGCAGCGAGAGCCATGTTGAACTGTGATGAAAGTGTTAGTGTTGGGAAACTACTCATCTATAAAGAACAATATACTTCATATCACTGGACTAAACTAGAGTATTCCTCTTGGTTAAAATAAGAAAACGATAAACCATACTGTCAATTCTTGAAACTCTGATTAGTTACCCTCCTAGAGAATATTAAGAAAACTTTGCTGTTGTGAAAATTCCGTCGCCCATGACTAAAGACCTGACGTAAATAATTCATCCAAAATCGTTGTCTTTTATGTGCATTTTCTACGCAACTTGCGCCATTCGAAGAAGAAATGATGTAAGGAATAGCAACCACAGGCGTGAGGTCTGAAAGCTCTAGAGAATTAGCTCATCACGCGTTATTGCTGAGGCATGAAAGTCTTGTGAGTGGCGATTGGCATTATTTGTTGAAGACTCTCTTGTGACTCAATTTCTGTTTATTTGATGGCCGTATGGGCGTATTTAAGTATTTTAGATTTAAGTTTCAATAAAATTTTAAAAAGATTCAATGACATGAAATAGGAGGGAAAGGGAGACTCTATATTGATTAGTTAGGATTTTATAGGGTTATATTTATATATAAATTTAGTTTATGATTTAAAGTTTTCTTAATAAATATTGTATATATTATTATTTCTAATATACTGTTACATATATTAAAAAAAGGTGGGTGGAAATAATCACATTCTTAAAGTTCAAATAAGGTTATAGTCTAAAGCATAAAACATCATAACAAAAGAAACAAGTTGTTAAGAAGTGAGTGTAAGAGTAGAGGGGTGAGGAGGTGGATCATAGTCATCCAATGTGCTACATACATCAATATTGTCTGAAGTGTCCATGGGAGAGTCCCATCCATTAGTATTATCTTTAACATTGTTGTCTTGGTTATCGTCATTAGCATCATAAGTAGAAGAAATAGCAAGGCCTAGATGGCAAACCTTGCCAAAATCTAGGTAGCCTATTGTACAAGAGGAGATTGATACCCTCAAGATGAAGAGGTCTCAAGGAGCAAATGGTCGCCAACTACCTCAAAGATCAAAGCTCAGGTGATGGGATAAAATAATAAATTTTGTTTATTTATACTTTATGCAAAAATAAAATGAGAGTTTCAAAAACTAAAAGAGTAGGTCACAATGGTCTTCTAGACAAATTGACAAGCCCTCGACCAAGGACGATTACACAACATGCAGATGTCCCTGCGATGCGCTAGCTTCTCGTATGGACTAAAAGTTGAGACTATCACTAAAGATTACTAAGGACCTACTAACACTCTGATAACAGAACTCGCAGATTCATAAAATGAATAGATAATAACATAGTTTAAAATAGACAAAATGGAAAATAATTGATAAAACAAGAAAATACTCACAAAAATTCTAAGAATGAAACATCCAACAAAGATACACTTTTAATATTTGCACACATAAGGAAGTAAGAAAATACTCCAAGAAGTCCGAGAATGAAGCATCCAACATATATCCACTTTTAACATCTGCACACATAAGAATGAGAAAATAGGTTGGAGTTGTTTAAGTGCTTGCCTTAGTCAAACCCTTGTGTTGTTGTTTCCACCTCCATGGACAACCAAATATGATCGAGATAAAACAAACAAGACAAAGAAAAGATAGAAGTGCTAGAATAATATGCTAACAAAATCAAGAGACAATGTAATAAAAAGACTATGGTTGTACCTTCCTTTAGCAAGTGAGAATACCAAATGGAAGAAGCTACAATCTCTAAGTTTGAGGGTGATATGCCAATAGTTCCAAAACTTCAACATAGAGAGCAAGAATACAATGGAGGTGGTAAAGAAGAGTGAAGAAAGTGCAAGAGAGATTGAAAGAGCTTGAGAATGTGAGAAAGATTAATTTAAAATGGAAGAGATGGAAAAATTGCTTAAAAATGATTTTTTTTGAGAGCTATATGTATGCAAGGATCATTCCAGCACATCTACGAACTAGCAAAGGTGTTACAATCAAAAATAGGAAGGAATTGTAATGTCCAAACATCTATTATAGTTTGGAATATTTTTGGGAATGTGTGTTCGTCTGCAACATAAACTCACCTTAACAGTAAAAAATGAACAGTTTAAGAAAATTAAATTAAGAATATATTATATTATTGTCTTTAATTTATCTAAAAGGGAGGCTTATGGAATGCAAAATTGCATAGGATGCAATTTACGACATTGCATTTTTCCCCCAATTTTTCAAGCATATGTATTCTAGTAGGTGTGAGCTAAAGTAGAGAGAGGTTGAAGAGAATATACATAGGATGAAGAGGACGAAGGTCCTTGATCTGGTATATGCAATTATTGAGATAAGCTAGGACACAAAGAGGAAATAGGTCTTCTATCCTGCAAAACTGATTACAAATTCACCACAAACATGTTAGCTGTAGACAAACACACTATCTAGACAAAAAAGTGAAAAATTATAGACATGAATTTGATCAAATATAAAGACAAGTGAGAAATATGGCTATAATGTTGTATTATACTAGAGACCATATGGCAAGCTGATAGGTCTATGACTATTACAAACTGTTGCAGAATAGTCATGAAAAAGACAAGTCTTGTTAGGTTTCCCCTAAGCTAGATGATGAGATCGAGGTAAAAGAATTTAAGCAGATAGTCAAGTTGCCCTTGAGCTAGATGAGATCATAAGACATCAAGATACTTAAGACATATTTTTGAAAAATAATAATAACTTAATATGATAGCCCCCCCTTAGAATGATATGTGCTACTCAAAGGAGGAAAAGTCAGTCTATGGAGAAGATAGACAAATAGAGAGATGTTGTTTCATGACATATATAGCAAGATGTATCCATCAAATTTTATTGCACTAGGGATAACACATAGAATCCACAACATCAAAAAAATAAGAGATAAAGAGATTAGAAGCATAAGGGGATCTAAGTATTCAGTGTCATAACTTATCATAAATATATAGAGTGTAAATTATATGAATTTTCATCACACCCCAAATAGACCGGAATGAGAAAAAGAGCACATGAAGACAAATAAAATATGAGTCAAGATGGAAGAGGCCTAAATGACCTAATGCTTTGAAGAAGGATGAAACATAATGTAAAAAATAAATTAATTTACAAAAAATAGAAGGATGAAACATATATAGAAGTCACAATAGATTTTCTCTCTTGTATCCAAGTACCTCCAAGGTTATCAAGGGTCCTCTAGGAGAGAGCACAAACATAAACAAACAAGTACGAGGGAACACAAACAAACAAATAAACCTAATATAAAGATAAGAAGAGGTATTTCTCTAGTCAAGCACCTCTAACAAGTCATTTTGCTCCTAATATAGATCATCGTAAGGGGAGGGAAGATGAGCTTGTAGAGGGAGGACAACGAGAGCAATGTTGGGAAATCACCTATAGCAAGATCCAAGGAGGAGGTTGCATCAATGTCCCCATTGATGAGCTCCTACAAGGTTAGCATCACTAATATAGAAAAGATGAATGACAGAGTCGGAATATCCTCCAATGATTCAAACATGCTTTTCTCTAGAGTGGAGTGCAGTGATTGAACAAGATGAGGTTGAGAAATCAAGGGGCCATTGCTGACCTCCAAAAGAGGGGAAATGAAAAACTCTAGGGAAGAAGGAGATTCTACCATCATAATAATGGAATAGACAAGATTAGGGTGAGATGAAGAAGATGAAGAAGGTTTTTTATGACCATCCTTCAAAGTGAGGATGTGTTTTAATTCACACTTAAGAGGAGGATGCAAGATCCTCACATCAGAAGTGGAAGGAACAAAGAAAATAGAGGAAGTTGCAATAGATATAACCTTTAACATGAGACATATCCACAAGCTCAGAAAAGGAGGAAGGTTAGGTATAGAATTGATCAAGGGAGGTTTCGAAGAGGAAGTAATGTATACTTGTATCCGCTTAGGGCAAGGTTCATTAGGATCCATCAAGGAAATAGGAAGAAAAACTAAAGAAATGGGAATAGAAACATGAATGAGAATAGCATCAAAGACAAAGATAGAAGTCTCACCCTCAGTATTTCACAAGGTATCACTCTCCAGTGCCAATACCCATTGCCGACGCTTACACTCATGCACAAGTTAGTTTCGATGGTTATTAAAACTAGGAATAGAGGCCTAAGAAGACTCTGAGGTCTCCTGCTCCACTAAAAAAGTAGCCTTCAAAGTCATTATCAATAAAAGGATAGGCTCTTGAAGAGGGATAAGAGGGGCCACATAAACAAATACCTAGGTCTTTACCATGGTCTCCTTTCCTTTCTCTACTTTGGAAGCAAGTGGAGGAATAGGAGGCCTCAAGGGCCAAGATGAAAAAGAAACACAAGAATAAATAACTCTAGTTGTATGTTTTCCTGTACCATACAAGATAGGGTGAGGGATTGTAGGAAAAAATAGGAGATGGAAAACTTGAGGCTTAGATTTCAACAACATAGGTGTCTTTCCTTTTCTTGTGCTAGGCATAGTAGAAGGAACTGAAGACACTATTAGAGGTTGTGAAATTGCTACAAAAGAAGGTCTATCCATGGGAGCATGCTTGTTTGTAGCCTTTGAGGAGGAAGGCATAGAGTACAAAGCATAATGTTGCACATGCATAGATTCCTTCATGGAGATAACATGAGAAGAAGGGGGGATACAACATTAGGGGCCACAACTCTAGTCTTATACCTAAAGTAAGCCCTATAAAATAAGTCTCCATGGGATGGTAAAGGTCCAACAAGAGTAGACCAAAAATGGTCTAATAAAAATCTCCCATGTGACACTAGGGATTTGTATCCAATATCATGGAAAATATGCACTATGTCATCATGAGGGAACTTCAAACATTTGTGGACTATTGATGCAATTGGATTCATGGAGGCTAGCCATGGAATGGCTAGTCTCACTTTGAGTAACTCAGATTCGAGAATCACAACAAAAGGAAAATCCATAGACTTAGGTCCAACCAAGACCATAAAGGAAATAGAACCAATGGGTGGTACAGATAAACCATCATGAGTATGGATTGTAGCTTAGATTCTTTATATTTCTCCTTATGCAAATTTTTAATGAAGAGAGTCTCCTTTGTGATAAAATTTACCCTACTAGCAGGGTCAACCATAACACCAATTATGATGTTACCATTGATTTGAGTGAGGATGTGCAAAGGAGAAAAAGATCCTTGATAAGGGGGAAGTCAGGTGGTGTGAAAGATATATATCGAGAATCTTGTCCACATGACTCATAGGAGGAATACGAGTGAATGAAAACATGTTCAGATAATCATAATGATCAAGTTCAAAGGATGAAAAGGGTAAGTGCACCAAGATGGTCACACTCTTGTGGCCAAAAAAGAAAAAAAAGATCAAAACGCGTTCGCATTATAACGCGAACACGTTATAACGTGAACGCGTTTTGAGCTTTT
>VDFB02243939.1:0-23508 GCA_007258455.2 Sequoia sempervirens | reverse complement strand
AAAAATTTGAAAATTGGGTGATCAGCATTTTAGGGTTACAGCGAGATTCTAGTTAATGAAAGGTCTTAAGTCCGAGTTCTAACTAATGTAATAAACATGTGTATTACAAACGATCTATGTTGATCTCTATAGACCGAGAGCATAGATTTTGATTACTTTAAACATTTGCTGTGATTATTTGATTCTACCGAGGCTGATGTTGCCGTACATTTTAGGTTTCACATTCTTAGACCTAATTTACGATTTGAAGCTTTGATCGGCCACAGATTTTTTCCAACATTCTTTTTTACTGTAACACTAGATTCGAGAAGTTTTTTTTTCTAAATATCCTGTAGCTTTTCCCTGTGAGCAAATACCTAATTGTACTCTTCCTCGCATTTATAATAGTTGCTTAAAATCTCTACGTAGGTCGCTCCCACCACGTATTCTTAGCTCACTTTATACCATATTATTTTTATTTATTGTACCCATGTCGACAAATCTCACTGTCCAATCCTTTTTCGCTCTTGTTTTGGTACTGAGTAATTAAGATAAAAGCATGGATTTGTTTTCCGTTTCAAATTCTTCAAGCGAGAGAGACATGATCATCATGTAAAGTGTTGCTGGAAAGAACAAAAATTATTGTAATTAAATAATGAAAATAGAATTTTGTAATAGTGTCTATTTTATAAATAATTGAAAATTTTTAGAAAAAACCATTGCACATGAAAATAGAAAGTAGGATTTTGTTTTTTTCTTTCACGGATTTGCTGACCACCTATATATGTGCTGCCATTGTAGAGTTACGTCTATCAACCTAAATAAAGAATAGAAATAAAGAAAAAACTTATTTTTAAAAAAGATAAAGGAATACAACAATAAAAGCAATTAAAACAATAAAATAAAGCTGATTGTTTAAGTTTGACAAGTGTTGTTTTCTTGAAGATATTATCTATATGTTGTTGCTTTAACAGAAAAATAAATGTAATGAATTATAATTGAATAGAAGTAACTACGTGAAGATTGTAATTAGTTTCTTGAGCAATAAGAATATTGATACATTATCTTGTGGATGTTTCCTTGACATATTGTCAAGGTTTTACCATGTAAATCTATGTCTTGTCTATTATTCTGTTATTCAATTTATTTTTTTCGTTATTTCTTTGCAACTAACTTGTGCTGTAATATTATTTAAGTTTGTGGGTTTTATGTTTCTGTTTCCACAACAAGTGGTATCAAAGTAGTTATTTTGCAATGTCTATGTTAGAATTTGGTGTTTATTTTATAGGATAAAATGGTGAAGGTTTCAAATGCAAGGTTTGGGGTGAAGAAATTCAATAGGAAGAATAACTTTGAGCTATGGAAGTTCAAGATGTGTGATTTTTTAGTGCAACAAGGATTACACAAAGCATTGGTTGGGAAGTAAAAGAAATCTTCAAATATGATTGATGAGGATTGGGAAGATCTAGATACAAGAGCTCTTAGCACAATTTGGTTGTGTTTAGTGGTGGAACCCTCAAATTTTTCATGTTCCACTAGTCCAATGTCCTAACTTGTGTTGCTTCTTGGTTTGAAATGCTACAAGGGTTTAGGGTTTTACGCTATTGTGTGAGTTTTATTTAGTATTTTTTCCCTTCCCTGTAACCCTTATTCCTTTGATCTAATTTTTTATTAACTTGTTGCTAAGGTTCCCGATTGTTTAAGTTATGTCTTGAGCCTCTGTACCTATGTGATTATTGACCCCTTTTTCTTAGGTTTCTCATTTACCCCGTCATGTGGTATTTTCCTATTATTTTGGTTCGAGATTTTAATATTTTATAAAGTTGGAGTGTAAAAATATTTTTTCTTTGTATCCTTAGTCGAGTGTGGTCTTAAGTCCTTTTAAGTCCTTCCTCGTCCTACCTAGGTTACCCTCTTTTATGAATGCCATTTAAAGCATGTGCTCAAATACCACCACTTAAAGTCTTTGTATCACTCATCATTGAAACCTTGTTACAATTTGATTTCATTTCCATGATGAGTGATGGACCCGATACGTTTACATCACATATCGCTAAAATCTTTTTTCCTTCTACTTCTGCGACACACGATAGCCTTTGCATCATGTTGGCTCTTCATATCACATAAGGCTTTCTACCACTTAATTCATTGGAGTGATGAGCGATGAGAGATAAGCCACGAGGGGTTATGATTGTCCCATGTGTTAACATCTTGTGCCATTACTCATATTTCCTATCACTAAAAGCCTTTTCATCTCCAATAAACTGTAGTGATGAGTGATGGATGGATGTAAGCTTCTTTGCATCACTGGAGGTATTCACATTGTCGAAGTATGAGCATAGTTTTAAAGTATTATGATGATGAGTGATTAACAATGGGAGAATATTCTAGTAAATATTCTCTCCATCAGAGCCACTCTTCGCATCACTCTTTCATTTGGTCAAGTGATCAATGTTAGAGTGATGAGTGATGGTTACAAGAAGACTATTAAGGAATGTGGAGTGGCCATGTGGAATTTTTTAATTCTCACTTCTCATTGGTTGACTAATGAGAATCAAGAGTTTAAAGCAGGAATTGAAAGTAGAGAAAGATAATGTTAAAAGGTCCGAGGAAACTACAAAGGTGGCCACAAACATTTTTGATGACATTCTAAAGCATAGAGTTTCCAAGTTAGTACATAGGTTTGACAATGTCTGGGATGTTCATAAAAATATTCATGAGGCTCACAAGAGATATGTGCAGGTTCAAAATTCTTTTTGAAACGATTGGAGCAAGTGCAGTGCTAGGGTTGGAGCACTTAAAGAAATGATACCTAATATGCAAGAGGATCCTGAGGCTCCAACCAACATTCCTAATTTGGTAAAGGAAGTTGATTTGTTAAGTGAAATCTTAGCATTTCATGGTAAGTTGGGTAGGCAGTTGCAAAATAAATTGAAAATGTATAGAGACATGGAGAGGCAAGGCATGCTAAAAATATTGAATGATGAATGCGAATTAAAGGATTTTGCTAATTGGAAGGATGAGTTGGGATGTCTTCTCCCACAGTTTCAGAGAGAAATTGGTCTCCCAAATTATACCATGTTGAATGCTTTTGTTGATAACATGACAAGAATTAAGGTGCGTCTAGATGCATTTGTCAAATAGGCCCGAATATTGATGGATGTTAGGTACAATTAGCAAAAAACTAAGTGCATAAGTTACTAGATATGCAATGGCCTACTGAAGAGGAATAAAATACATGTCTTGAAAACTTTACATATTAAGGCTTTGATAAAGTATTGTAAAAATTATATCCTCTTAGTCAAGTGATGACAAGATGCGCTGATGTGGACATGGTTTGTGCTTTTTTATTTCTTTTATGTTTTAAGTTTTGCTATCTTGGTGGGCACATGCAATACAACTTTTCTCATGGAAAAGATGCTTTTCTCATAGTTGGTGCTACTGCAATCATGAAAGATGCCCGTTGGAGGGTAGGAAGTATCTTCTCCAGCAATATGAAAAGGAAATTTTCCTTATAAGATTTTCCCCCTTTTAGAAATGAAAATGTAACTGATTTAGGGATGTTTTGAAATGAATCAAAATCTAAGTCAAATGTAAATGTGACTAAATGCACAATTTGTCCTAAAGCTTGTTTGCTCCCTTGTTCTTATAAAAGGGAATTCAAGGCCAATTTCATGAGTCTTTGGTTGATAGAGCTTTTGAAACTCATGTAAAGGATTTTTGAATTACAAGAACAAGGAAATAGAATTAGTGTTGAGTCTTAGTTTTGAATTTTGAGTCTATAATAGGCATAATGGTCCTACAAAAGTAATAGTATTTGAATGAGTAGTGCAAATTCTGAAGCAGATTCTCTCCTTTTGTATCTTGTCATATGAATTATTAATAAAATGATCAAGGATCCTTTGATTAGTTTTCAATCATTTTGGTTGAGTGTATTATTCTTTCTTTGCTTTAATTCAAGGAATTAATTAAAATGCTCTAATGAAATCATGGGTTCATATGATTAGGTATAAGAATTTGATAAGTAGTTTTTGTTTTAGGATATTTTGAATTGTTTTATTGTAATGCAACATAATAATAGTCTAGAAATACTAAATTTGGTTGCTCTTCTATCACATTTTATTCTAAATTTGAATCTATTACCCATCAGTAAAGCACTATTCTATTACTTTGGTTAACTTTGAAGTCATTGAGCATATCTTGCCTTTCAAAGAACAAATTCTTGAAGAATATCTTTCATACACCTTCAATTTTTTTAAATTTTTATGTGAGGTCATCCATTCTCTGCTTTAGATGATTATTTGTTAGAGAATTTTCCAGTTTCTTGAAGGATTTCATCTAATTTGTAGTCATATGGGAATATATCCATTATTTGCAGTGTATATGGTAATTTGGCACAAGAGTATCATTATGTACATTGTAGGGATCACCCTGCTAGGTCTTGTAGAGACTAAAGTTTAGAGGGAAAGCCTAGCAAGATTTCACCTAGTCGTTGGTCAATCCTCATAGTTGTTAATCATTGAATTATGAAAAAAAATAGAGAATTGATGAGACCAAGTTTGGTTCATTAAAAAAAACCAACAGATTGGTGACTCCACTAGGGACAATGCTAGTCTAATGTCTCTAGGTCAGATTTGGTACAGTCGGAGTAAATTATTTTCATTGTTCTTCATTGTTTGGAGAACAATTTAGGTAAATCCTCATAAATAGTTGATGTCTAGTTTTATGCATCACAATCTAGTTCCATTTTCCATTTCCTATTAGGTTATGTTCAAAGTCTTCTCTAAAATTGTGAGTACTTCTCCAAAGTGATATATTTTCATTTCTGCATATTGTGGGTGGCAAATATGGATTCTCTTGTGCTAGTGCAAAGTTAGAATTCCAAAGAAAGAGCGAGAAGCAGAATTGTGAGAAGAAGTCTAAAGCCATGAAAGGAACTAGGAACTCTATGAAGAAGAATCCTAAGCAAAATCTAGAATCTGAGCTGCCAAAGAGTAAGAAGTCATCTTGGAAACTCAAGAATGTTGAATCAAGTAAATCTATTGAAAATCTTGCTAGTGCATCTCCTAATTTAAATGAAAATGCTCATGAAGAGGCATATGAATTTGGTGTGCCTAATACAAATGAGGAAGGTTTTCGCATTAATGAAATCCTTGATACTCACCTCGAACTGTCAAAGGAAGAAGAGAGGTGGGAATTCTAGGAAAAGGAAAATGAATTTCCATCCAGAGGGGAAACTCTTGGGAGTAGATCTATTTTTAATGATGATAAATTCAATCCAAGAGATAGATCCCCTAGTAAAGCCTCACAGCTTTCCTTTGAGAGAGCCATTGATTCTCACCTTTTATACTTCTAAATCTAGTGAGCCTTAGGATGTCTTGGAAGATGAAGTTGATATAAAGAAGGATATCCAAGCCTTGCAATAATAAGAGAATAGAATCAAAGAGGAGGAGGATAGATTTAGGGAAGAAGAATTGAGACAAGCAAAGTAAAGGGAGGAGAAAATATGGAAAAAAATGTTAGATAGAGATTCCCTAAGGGAGATTGTAGAAAAAAGGAGACAAACAATGAAGGGACAATCAACTCCTAAAGATCCTCCTAAATCTATTGCTAAGACAATCCCTGATCCTCCTAAGGTAACCATTCTTATGGGAACCTCTGCTGCAAGCACTTATACTTCTTTTGTTATAGCAACTAAAGTCACAGATCCCTTTGCTACTATTAAGAAATCTTAGCCTATAGATCATGGAAAGAAACCTATAGGCTAAGCTAAGAAAATTACCCCAAATTACAAATACAAATACTTCATCTACTAATATTTCCACCAAATATGCTAAAACCAAATCCATTCCATCAAATGCACCTCATGATCTTGAAATATTAAGGTTGCAACTAGCTAATGAGAAGTTGCAGCAAGAACTGAGTAAAATGGAAGTTGAAGCTTCAAATATAGAAATAACATGAAATATTGCTTTACCCAAAAATGCTATTCCTAACCTTGGAGCTTCAAGCTTTGTTCATACTGACTCTGATCCCAAATTCCACAAATAAATTAGGTGAAAAAGACCTCTGGTGGAGGTGGTGCTGGAGGTTAGGGTGGTGGAGGTGGAGGAAACAATCACAATAAGAATACACACTATAGACGTGGAGAGGGAAGTGATAGTGGTGGTGGATGTGGAAATGGTAAAGCGAACAAGAAATTTGGTGACCAAGATGATAATGAACCCCATAATGACCAAAGAGATCGGTTCACCAGGAGGCCAATGCAAGTGGATAGGTACCAACAATTGTTCTTTGCTAAGATTCCTAGTTATCCAAATCAATTCCCTGAGGATATTAGGCCTTCCTTGGTTAAGTTCTCTGGCAATAATGCAATAAGTGGTGAGGAAAATATCAAATCATTTTCCAACATAATGGATGATTTTGAGGTGGAAGCTGAGGATGTGATGATGAATCTTTTCATGCAATCACTCACTGAAGATACTAGAGAATGGTATAGAGCTTTTCTAGTTGAAAGTATTGGTTCTTGGTAAGAATTTAAGAGGGTTTTTAGAGAGCAGTATGGTGATAAAATTGATGCAAGGTTCCTTTTGAATCAATTCAATAATATTTCTAAAGGTTCTAATGAGATAGTTGCTGATTTCAATACAAGATTTCAGAAGGCCATGAACAAATTGCCTCTTGATCTGAGACTTAATGACAATACATTTTTGGTCAACTATTGTAATGCATTTGATGTAAAGATGAGTCCTCATACTTAAGAGAGGATTTTAAGAAGGCATTCCATATTGAAAACATTAGGAGAGCAATAGGTAAAGTTGGGAGAAGAGATGATTTTAAAATCTCGAAGAACCCAAAGAAAGAGGATAAGCATTCTAAAAAAAAGGGAGTTTCATTAGAAGACAAGATTGATAAAGTTGCAAGCTCTATGAAAGATATCAGTTAGAAAATTGCAAGGAAAGAAAAGGTACTTACAAATGATAAACCAAATTTTTAGAAGAATGCTAGACCTCCTTGACTGTAGGACCATCCTTATAACACCAATTGGCATAATGGAAAGCCAATTTAGAACAATAAAAAAGAATACACAAAGAAAAGTTCCCCTTGATCCTTTGTAGAAGAATTCTATGAATTTCATTGATGAAAAACCTTGGTGAGTTGTTTTGCAACTACCACATGCCTTTCAAACATGCTCAGTGGTGAGACAATTTGAAAAAGAATAAGCTCAGTAAGCTGATTATGAGCCAATGGAGGAAAATGATATGGAAGTACATGTGCTTTTACATAGATCATATTTTGTTGATGAAGAATGTTCCTAAGAGGAGGCCTCACATGAAGTGCATGTTGATTTCCAAAGGAAAAAATTAGATGTTTATCATCAACAATTTTTTCTTGATGAGGATGAAGAGGTTGAGGATAATGTTTGTGCTATAGAAATAGATGAAATGAATGTGTCCTTGAGAATACCCTCTAATGAGGAGTATCAACAAATGAAAAAAAAATTGGTAGAGCAAGCTAGGAACACTCATAACTTGAAGAACAAAATTGTTAATTGTGACCAAGGTAAACCAAGTAGCATCTTCATGAAAGAGAAAAATGAAAAGAAAGAGGGAACTAAAATAGAAGAATTGACCAAGTTTAAAAAGGAAGAGGTCAAAGCTAAGGAAAGTAAGGGACCTAATACTTGGGCCAAGAAAGATAATGTATCCAAGAAGTCTAATGAAGTTTTGGCTCCAATTGTTAAGACAAAGACTCAAAAAGCACATGCTGATCAAGAAAAGAAACATGATAAAAAGGAAAATGAAAAGAACTTTGAGAAGGAGAAGGACAAGATTGGAGAACAAATTATAGTCCCTTGTGAACACTGAAAATATAATCCAGTTGACATGTTTCAACTACTTTCCGAAGTCAAGGTGACAGTTCCAATAATGGAAATGATGAGGATCGAAGAACATAAGCAGAAGGTAGGGGCCCTCATCAATGGTGCCACTAAGGCCTGTGAAGATAAAAGGGTGTCTACTCAACCTCAAGTGAGTGAAGAGGTGATGAAGGGAAACATTGGTGAAATATCTTAGATCTACTTGGATAGTACTATCACAACTTGCCCAAGTAATATTGATCCATTTTATGTAACTCTAATTGTTGATGGTAAGCTTGTAAAGAACTATATGATTGATTTAGGGGATTCATCTAACATCATTCTGGTAGAGATAATGAAAGAAATGGGCTTAAAAATAAATTGTTCCTATGAAAAATGTTATGCCATGGATTCAAGAGAGATCCTAGATATATGGGTAATTATGGATGTCTCATATAGTCTTGCTCCTTTTCCTAACAAAGAGTTTGTCATGAACATAGTTTTCATGGACATCCCATCAAACTATGGCATTTTATTTTCAAGAAAATTGAGTTCCTCCATGGGAGGTAGCATGTAATGTGACAAGCCCTTTGCAACTTTTCCTATTGAGGGAAAGGAAATCAAGCTTGTGAGGGAGCCAAGATCTCCACATATAATTGAATTTGTGGAAGAAGCAAATAGAATGTGTACTTTGTAGATACTAGTATGGATAACTTCAGGGTTGAAGAGTTATAAGAGGAGGAATAAAAACAACCTTCACCCCTTAAGAAAAAAGTATTGTATCAAGCTAACAATTATGACCTATGGAATATATGTTTTGATGGTGCTTGCTCAAGGAGGGGGCTAGTGTAGGGGTAATACTTATCTCTCCTAGTGGTAAAACTTTCAAGTTTTCAAGTTCATTATTGTTTTCTTGCACAAACAACATAGCTAAATATGAGGCCTTGCTATTAGGGTTAAAACTAGATGAGAAACATGGAATTAAAAAGTTAAGAGTCATTGGAAATTCAAAACTTGTGGTCTCTCAGTTTAGGTCAAAGTATGCATCAAAGAACACCATGGTGGGGTAGGATAAAAATGTTGTCTGGGATTCAATTGAGTAGTTTGATGCCTTTGGTATTAATTGGTTGGATAGAAGTAATAACTTGGTTTCAAACTTGGTTCCAATCATAAAGAAAAATAGTGACATTAAGCATTGTGTTGATTTTAGAAATTTTATTTTGTCGTCATTAAAGCACAATTACCCATTTCCAAACATGGAAGCCATGTTACAAAAGGTAACTAGCTATGAGTTATTATCCATGATTGATGGATTTTTAGTCTACAATCAAGTGGTAGTCAAAGAATATTCAAGTAGTACAAGACAATGTTTACAACACCATGGGGCACATATGTCTATGTAAGGATGTTATTTGGATTGAAAAATATAGGGGATACTTTTTACAGAGCCATCAATGTGGCCTTTGCTAAATTTATAGACATATTTTGATTTGTCTACCAAGATGACCTGATTTGATACAGTAAGAAAGAAGATCATTATATGCATTGGGAGAAAGTGTTTAAGAAGGCACTAGAATATGGGATCTCATTGAATCCCAAGAAGTGTGTGTTTGGAGTAAAGGAAGGGAAACTGTTGGGCCATATTGTGTCTAAGGAAGGAATAAGGATTGATCTTGGAAGAGTGGCTGCAATAGAAAAAATCCATAGCTAAAGAATACCAAAGGCATCCAAACGTTCTTTGATCAAATCAATTTATTAAGAAAATTTGTAACTAACTTTGTAGAAATTACCCGTCCTATTTCTAAGATGCTAAAGATGGGTGAGAATGTGATTTGGAGTGAGGATCCCAGTCAAGAATTTACAAGCATAAAATAAGCCATCAAGGAGGCTCCAGTATTGAAATCCCTAGGATTTTCTAAGCCTATGCATCTTTTCATATAATTGTTGTTGTATTACTCCAGAAGAATGATGAGGGCTTTGAAAAACCCATTGCATTTTTTAGCAAATCCTTGTAGGCCACTGAACTCAAGTATGATATGATCAATAAGTAGGCCTATGCATTAGTCAAGACTATAGGAAATTTTAGAACATACCTAATGGGAGCTATAGTCATAGCTTATTTTCCAATTACTACAATAAAGGATAGCTTCACTCAACAAGAGACCACAGGTAGGAGATCTGTAGATGGATCAACAGGATCCACAAATTTAACATTAATGTTTAGATTACCAAGTTGGTAAGAGGGCAAGTTCTAGCTAAGTTGATGGCTAAAACCAACTTGGAGGCCAACCACGTAAATTAGGTAGAATATGTAGATGTTACGCCCATATACGACATGCAGACTTGTGGCTTGTATAGATAGATTGTTCAATATTTGTAGACCATGCAATGTCCTAAAGGTATTTTTGAAAATTATAGAAGAACTTTAAAGTTACAAGCTGTTAAGTATGTGATCATTGATAATGAGCTTTGGTGGAGAAGTCCAAATGGTGCGTTACTCAAATTTGTTGATGTAAAATAGGCATTGGAACTTTTGCAAGAGATGCATAATGGAGTATGTGGCAGCCACTACATGGCTAAAAGTACTACTCACAAGATCTTAAGGGAAGGATTTTGGTGGCCCTCATTTTTCAAAGATGCACACAAGTTTGTTAAAACTTGTGATGCTTGCCAAAGATTTTCAGGAAAGCTAAATTTTTTAGGGAATTTACCACTTAGACCCATTTCAGTCCAAGCCCCTTTTCAATAGTGGGGTATTGACTTTGTTGGTAAAATATCTAAGAAATCCAATGGGGGACACTCTTGGATTCTTTTTGCAACTAATTATTTTACAAAGTGGGTGGAAGAAATACCGACCAAGAAGGAAACAAGCAAAGTGGTTATTTATTTTTTGATGAATAATGTCGTAATCAGATTTGGGGTCCCCTAAAAATATTTTCCAATGAATAATGTATTTTACAATTATGAATGTTTTTGGAGCTAACATTGTGATGTAGGTTTCAAAGATCCAAGTCAAGCATTCAAATCGAGATTCAGGCATCAAGATCCACATCCATTGAAGACATTTCATGCAAGATCAAGATCAACGTTTTTAGACTTCCAAAAGTTTATTCAAGGGTATGGTGAGTTGCAACATAGCATTGTTCATTCATCATTCCTTTCATATTTCATTATTTCAGTTCAAGGTTTAATTACCCAATTAGGGTTTGACCAACGCGAACCCCATTCACCAAAAACAAATAATTTTTCCCTATTGTGTTTGTGTTGTAGATCTTAGCTTGAAGAAGGATCGAAGATCTCTTGAAGCGCAAGATTAGAAAAGTTGTCAAAGTTATAGTTAATTCATGGAATCTCCCTTAAAAATCTTATTTTCAACTTTTAGACACTAAAAACTAGATTTAAAAAAAAGATACAAATTAACATCAAAGGCTCTTAAAAGCTAGTTGAAACCTCTGCACAAAGACCCATTCACCTATATACGAATGGGTCCCAGTTAGCTTCTTGAATCTGTATTTTGGTGATAGGTACACATCACTCTACCCTTTCCAGATCTACCATAGATTTGTTGTTTATGTCTTTATTATGCTTTATATTGATGTTTGAAGTTTGAATGGACATAATTGATTTGATTTACTATTTTTAGTTTTTCTCCCAAAAGTGTTGTTTAGGCTGATTCTCCCATCATCAATCATATGGAAACTAGTAGATTCCCCCATTGAGTTGAATCACCTAAGTGTTGTAAGTGAATTATTTGTGGGAATCACTTTTACTAATTAAAATAGGAAGATAGGTTTTATCACCCCAATTTTCCCCATTTCACATTGGTCAACCTATTTTTCTATGTTTCACATAATAATAAATAAAGAGAGTTTCGTTAAGTTTGTGACTATGGAATGTATTCTCTTTTATACAAATCATGAAATACATGTATCTTGAAATTTAGAAATTCCCTACACATCCATGTGTATGGATGTGAATAAGATGATTCTTCTCTAATATAGATATTGATTTGACTTCACTAGTCTAAATCTAGTTTATGGTTGTAAATTTTTGTATGCGCATGAAGTCGATCTTTGATGATGTATACATTGCACCTCATGATGTCCTAGAAAATAAATAGCTATAAACTTATATCATCTTTCACACCATTAGTTTCTTTATAAACTTGAGGTATTTAAATATATCTTGACATGGAGCATGCTTCAAATATGCACAAGAATTTTAGAATGATTGGTAGATGATTTACATATAGTAAGATGAGTGTATGATAAAATATGAAAAATTTAAATGAAAGCGAATAGGTTTTTAATATTATTATATTGAATGATTATTTAATTTCATATGGTGGATTTTCTCCCTATTGTGTCAAAAATTACAAGTTGATGTCTTTTAATACATGAACATAACACCAAATTATTAAGATTAGGTTGGATTATTGTCCAAAAGGAAGGATTCTAGATTATGTTTGTGGTAAAGTAACTAAATTTAAATTTAAATTTATATTGAAAGATCAAGATAGTGGTTACGATGATGGCCTAAATTAGATAGCTAGGTTGGATTAATATCCAAAAGGATGGTTTTTTAGCTTAAGTTTAGATTAATAATAAGAATCAAATAAATATGCCAATTCAATAAGGATTGCAAGTACATAAGCATTGGGATAAGCAATAAGCTTCAAGTTAAGTGGAAGCCAGGTTTGGTAATTTATGCAACAAAATGTGTCATTATCATTATATAAATATATCAATACAATAATCCAATCTAGATATAAAATTAATTGAGAGAATAATTCAAAGATCCCTTTTCACGATTATAATATTACAAGTAAAACAAAAAATAGTTTAATATCTCATTTTCTATTTTCAATAAATTAACTATGATTTTATATTTTTTATATAAAATTTAAATAATTTAAAGCATTTCAAAATCATTCATTTTCGAAAAAAACTATAGAAAAAATATGTATACGAAGATAACGTAATATAAAATTTGATTTTACCAACATTTTGATTTACCAAAATTTGTCATTCCAATGCGTAAGGAAAACTGTAATTTCTCTTTCATATTTCATTATTTATTCACTAACGAATATAATGTACATTGTTTGGGTCCAGGACTATATTTGTTTGAGTCTAATTGTAGCTTATTGGAGATCCTAGACTTGATGTTCTAATCTGGTTGTACCACTCAGTTTCAATATCAACATTGTACTTATTATTTGTATATTAAATTTAAGGAATATACAGTTAGAAAGAAATGATGCATTCACGTGAGCCTTTGTTAAAAGAACTGTCTAAAGATTTAGATTAAGATATATTTAGGTGTACCATCTGAAATGTATTGCTTTTTTATTTAAATATAGTCTCATTCTCATGATAATTTTCATATTTATATGAAGCGTAAGTAATCTATTCGATCTTGGAATTCTTTTTAAAGGAATATATTATTCATTTGACAAGGGGAATTTTGAGAAAATAATTTGAATTGAGCGGTGAATACTGTCAACTATCGCTCTGAAATGATAATCTTAGGAAAGACATGACTTTGATAAAGTACATTTAATGATTTCTTAACAAGTTGGCTCAATAGATTAAAGTCGTTTGGAGATGACTTTCCCAGTAGACTTTTTAGTACAAAAATATTATAAAATTTAAGTGATTATGGAATCAAAGGTAACAAGTGTGATAGGCTTTCACAAACAATGTAATAAGAATTTGAATTTTGGTGGAGATTAAGGGTAATCATTCTAATTAATGGAAGGTCTTATATCTGAATTGTAACTGTAGTTTAATACATCAGTTTTAACAGTTCAATAAGTTAATATACATAGATTGATTAATAATAGGATAGCATGAAAATGTCATAAAAATATGTATTAAAAATTATCTATGCTGATCTATATCGAGCGAGCGCATATATTTTGATTACTTCAAACATATTTGTTTGCTGTGATTACTTGAATACCTAGTCATAACATTCTACCGAGGCTGATGTTGTCGTACATTTTAGGTTTTAGATTCTTTGACCTAATTTAGCATTTGATGCTTTGATCGGCCACATATTTTATTGGAGAAGGTTTATTTTGAATACCTTGTAGCCTTTGCTTGTGAGCAAATACCTAATTTTACTCTTCCTCGTATTTATATAATAGTTCTTAAAATATATACCTACTATGTAGGCCGTGCCCACCACATATTCTTAGCTCACTTGATACCATATTACTTTTATTTATTATGATGAATGATCCATGTTGACAAATCTCCCTGTCTAATCATGTTTCTCTCTTGTTTTGGTACTAAGTAATTAGGACAAAGGAATGGATTTGCTTTCCGTTTCAAACTCTTCAAGCCTGAGAGACATGATCATCATACAAAAGTGCCCAATCTCTTTTAAAATTGTATAGGGAATGAACAATGAACAGTAAAAAGATTATGCTTGTTATGATGATGGAAATCAAATTGATCTTTGAAATTGGCCATTGGTATTCATAATTAATATCATTTTTTCATTCTTCTTTCATGAAATTTCATTACATAAGAATTAACATTATTCAATTAAATAGACGAGAATGATCGAATCAAGATGAAAATGGTGTTAGTAAATCTAATCATATGCATGGTATTGATTAGGACAGTTTTAAGTGTCTATAATAAAAAATAAAGAGAGAGTTTCATTAGGTTTTCAACCAAGGAATGTGTGTCAATTCATACAAATAGTGAGATACACGTGCCATGAAATTTATAAATTCCCTACTCAATCATGTGTATGGATGTGAATCAAATTATTCTTCTCTAATATAAATATTGATTTGACTTTAGTATTCTAGATCTAGTTTATTGTTATAAATTAGTTGTATGCCCATGAAGTCAATCTTTGATAATGTATAGATTTTTCCTGGTGAAATCCTAAAAAAAATAGCTATAAACTTATATCCTCTTTTACACCCTTAGTTTCTCTATGTAATTTGAGGTAAGATGATTCACATGTAGTAAGATGAGTGTGATAAAATATGGAAAATTCAAATCAAATTGATTATTTTTTATACTGAATGATTCTTTAATTTCATATGTTGTGTTTTCTCTCTGTTGTGCAAAAAAGTGCAAGTTGATGTCTTTTTATACATTAACATAACACCAAATTGTTAAGAATAGGTTGGATTATCGTCAAAAAGGAAGGATTCTAGATTATGTTTGGAATAAAATAGATAAAATTTTAATTTTATTTTATATTCAAAGTTCAAGATGGTGTTTATGAGAATAGCCTAAACTAGATAGCTAAGTTAGATTAATATCCAAAAAGATGGATTCTACCTTAAGTTTGGTTTAATGATAAGAATCAAATAAATATGCCAAGTCAACTAGGATTACATGAACATAAGCATAGGAGTAAGAAATAAGCTTAGGATTAAATGCAAGCAAGGCTAGATAATTTATGCAAAAAAAAGTGTCAATGTCATTATACTAATATATCAATATATTAATCCAACCTATACAGAAAATTAATTGGGAAAATAATTCAAAGAGCCTTTTTCATCGCTACAATATCACAAGAAAAACAAAAAATAGTTTAACACCCCTTTTTTTTAATTTATTAATATGATTCTATATTTGATATTTTAATAATTTAGAACATTTTAAAAATCAATTATAAGTTTTTGGTAAAAGGGGATAAATGGGTTTTACAGGGACCCAAAACCACAAAGTAACCTTACAAGCAAAGACCAAAACAGAGGTCCAAAAGACAAAAAGGCTGCCATAGAGATAAAAACCAGCTAAAACAGACAGCCACAAAAAGCCGCAAAAAAGCCATTAGACGGCCGACAAACAGACAAAACTGGGCCCAGCCACAGCTAATCCATAGACTTTAGAAGCTCGTCAGCAACCTCTTCCAGGTCCACCATATCCCAGACCCCCTCCATGAAAAATCTAAGCTGTATTTGGGTAGTCGGTTTTTCTTTTCATACTTGACCGGCTCATGAAATCCCTCATCCGGTTTCCACAGTCGATAATCAATGTTTTTCCTGGTTTTTCCAATCTTTCAGACATGGCTTTGATGATTAGAGTTGGAAAATTTGCCAGCTCTAACTAACAGTTTTTTCATGGTTCCTTAATTTTATCAAGACTGGCTTTTAATGCGCCGCCCTTGTGCGTTATCCTCCACACAGTATTCTCCACTGAGCCAGATTTTAACTTGAAGGCCTTCAATTTCAACTTAATAAACACATGTAAGATGATTTTTGCCTCAACTCACCCATTTCATAAACAAACTTGGGTCAATTAAATTGGTCCATGCACATCTTCGGCAGTTCCAACGAAGTCAAAAGGGTCACAATTAAATTAATCTGAAATTAAACCAACCGTCCTCGGGAGAGCTACGCCTCAAGAATATAAGGAAATGGGGGTCCCCAAGATCTAATCTTCATGAGAGTGATCGTGGTAGGAGACCAACTCTGTTAACCTGAGAACCAGAGCCCACCACCTAGTATTAAATATGTCAGCAGGAATAGAGCAGCACAATGTGGGGACCTGCACAGAGATTTTAAGGGAGGGCAGAAGAGCTAAGACATGGCCAAAAATTTAGTCTCGATATACCTGTACCTCATCAAGCTCCAAAGGTAAAATAGGGTTTGGAAGGGTTACGCATGAAAGGCTCATAGATGAGCATCTGCAGAATCGTATCTTCAGGGCCCATATTTGAAACCATTTAAGTTAAAGAAAGCAAAACACGCACCTGGCCGTAAGTGACGAGTAACGTAAGGGGATATCCAGCATAAAACCCTAGTGAAGCGGCCGTCGAGAGTGATGTACTCCATGATAACCCTTAGCACTTTTCTCCATAAAGTTTTTATGGTGTCCGCTTCATAGTAACTATTCGTCATCTTGACAAGTTTTTGCTTCTCCATTTCGTTCTTAGGGAACCTCATCACAACTTCATTAGAGAATTTCTTGTCTCTAAAAAATTTATGCTCTTCAATTGGGATGCCAGTCACCTCCGCTATCAAAGCTTCATCAATCTGAACTTTCCTCCCAAAGAGGAGAACCTCCCCATTATTCCAATTTTTCTCAAAGAAATCAGTAACCTCCTCCTTAGGGCCATGGAGTTTCTCGATGAACGGAAGTAATCCACCCTTTCTTATTTTGCTCCACACTTTAGTGTTCTTGGTGTGTGACTCAAAACTGGTAGGTTCAACCCTCTTCCATTCCCCGCCCATTTTTGATATCTCAGTGCGAATACTGTTGCGACCGAAGCCCCTGTTCCAGATAGTTCCTTTGCTTCGCAGGACCCACAAAGCGTGCCAGGGTAAATAATTTTTCTGCCGAATCCTCACGGTCCCATAATGTCTACTTATTTTGTTGGTCATGACTCGTACCTTCCTCATTATTACAAGAAGCCGCCACTTTTCCATTCACCACATCGAGCACCATTAAAGCTTGAACATCGGAATGGAGGTCAATCCTTTTGTGCCACGTGAGGATTTTATCACTCTTAACTCCCTCATTGGCAAAAAAATCCGCTATAGCATTCGCCTCACGGTAAGCATGAGTTATTTTTATTCTATCAAACTTACTAAGTAAAACCTTAGCATCTTCAATCCAATTTTCTTAATCGACTCACAAGGGCTGGGACCTACTAAGCAAAGGCTACCCACATTTTTGGAATCACCTTCAATCCGCGGTAAATTTTTTACATCATTTAATTTCCACCGGCAAGGTTGGGATTATGTGGCTGGGCACCCCCGGCCCACCACGGATTAGTTGGGTTTGACCCCAAACGGCTCCCCATAAAGTTACCTATTGAGTCCCTTTAGACCCCACCACACCTAGCCTTCCCCAGATTTCCTTTGGTCGGGCCATCGAAGTTGGCTTTGGCCCAGCCATCCATAGGAAAACTCCAACAAACTCCCTCCCTAGACTTTTTGGTCATATTAGGAACATTGGAAATGTCCCAATTGATTCTCCATTCCCTAGCAATCAAGCTGTCATAAGGAGAGCAAACCAATCAAGGGAAATAATACAGAAGTTTTCAATCAATCAGAGGAATTCTTTTCAAACATACTTCTCCGAATACCTCCTTATCCCCTGAAGATTCTCCCCAAGTCATGGGAAATGAGAAAGCCCAAAATTTTGTATAAAGGTTTGCTAGCGGCCTAACAGTACAGAAAAACAACTCACCAGATCCAAAGAAAAATGCCAACATTTGTGAAGCTTGTCCTATACCATAGATAGAGAAAGGATGATAAAAAGGTGGTTAATCGATTTAGTTGCTTTTTACGTAGGTAGCACTCCACAAGCGTAACACCTCTTTCTGCTAAGATTGTCTGCAGTACCTCCGTTAGCGACAAGTATGCCGCTAACCTTAGGTAAGAGATGCTTAGTCCGCCATGTACCAGTAGGGGAGTGATTACAGAAAAGTCAAGCAAAAGCGGATGAGACAAAAAAGCACCCAAGGCCTACTTCCAAATAAGTCCTCGATTCAGTATACAGTCCTGGGTGAGTCTGGGCAGGAGTAAATAGGGACCCAAAATGGTTTATCAAGGGGAGTACTGATCCACTCTACCATCCCGGCCAAAGAGCGAACAAGGAGGCCGCACCTTTGCAAAACTCAGCCCATCTACATCGAGATTCCCATCTTGAGACAGAGGTTCATTGCGCAACAACAACTTCATCCCAACTGATCTAGTTACCACAAACCCGCCTCTGAATCCTAATTTCACAACCTTTATCCCATCAATCATGAAGTTCAGCAATTATGATCCTTTCAGATATTAGGTTCTGGGCATCTTGAGGGAATTGTTATTCTGCAGATACTTATTTTTAATTATTTCACTCCATTCCCCAGAGGAGAAGAATAGTCTCCATATCTGTTCAGCTAGGAGCGATTTGTTCAGCAGTTTGATTTTTCTTAACTCAAGGCCTCCATCCTTTTTAGATCTGCAAACCAAGTCCCATCCAACAAGAGGCATTCTTTTTCTTTCTTCGACTCCCGACCAAAGGAATCTCTTTTGAATCTTTTCAATGGTTTCAGCATATTTGGAAGGGATTTTAAAAAGACTGAGAGCATAGATAGGGAGATTCTGCAGGGAAGCTTTAAGAAGCTGGAGTTTTCTGGCTTGGCTTAGGCGAGCTCCTTTCTAGCCAGAAAGTTTTTTCCCAAACCTATCAACTAGAGAGATCCAGAAAGAATCCGAAGGTTTTAAGCATAGCGGAAATCCCAGATAAGTAGCAAGAAGGGACTCTATCTTGCAACCGATAATTCCAGCTATCTTCCTCTGTCTGTGCAAAGGTGTGTTAAAAAAATACAGCGAGCTTTTTTGCTTATTTATCACTTGACCAGAAGCTCCTCCATAGGTATCCAAAAGTTTCTTCATCTGTTTAGCTTCCGAGATAGCAGATCTACCCATCAGCAATGTATCATCCACGAACTGTTGATGAGAGCATATCAAATTGCTCGAAGATGGTTTGAGCCCCATAATAGATCTTTGAGCCACCAATTTACTCATATTTCTACCAAACTCTCAGCCATAATCCTGAAGAGGATAGGAGAAATGGGATTTCCCTGTCTTAATCCTCTAGAGCTATGGAAGAAGGTGGAAGGGGACCCATTAATCAAAACTGCCACAAAAGTGGAAGTGATGAGTTGTTCAATCAGCTGCAAAACCCTTTCATTGAACCCAAAAGATTTTAAGATCTTAAACAGAAAGTTCCAATCCACCCTATCATAAGCCTTCGAGATGTCGAGCTTTAGAAGAAATCCTTCCGATTTAGAAACCGAGAGGGAGTGAATATTCTCATGAGCATGGACAATGGAGTCAAGAATTTGTCTTCCAGGCACAAAACCATTCTGTTGAGGAGCAATAATAGTGGGCAGAATGAGAAGCAGCCTAGAGGTAAGCACCTTCAAAATAATTTTATAGAAGGAGTTACAGAGGCTATAAAAATGATCATGAGGCTATAAAAATGATCATGAGACTATAAAAATTTCAAAGAATTCAATTATAAGTTATTTTTGGTTGGTTTCAAAGAAAAACTGAAATGATCATGAGACTATAAAATTTTTCTATGTACTAGATTAATTTAATATAAAATTTGATTTTACCATCATTTTGATTTGCCGAATTTTATCATTCCAATGTGTAAGGCCAAATTTAATTTCTATTTCATATTTCATTATTTATTCAATAAAGAATATAATGTACATTGTTTCGGTCAAGGACTATATTTGTGTGAGTCTACTTTTCGCTTATTGGACATCCTAGACTTGATGTTCTAATCTGATTGTACTACACAGTTTCAATATCAACATTGTATTTTTATTATTTGTAAATTAATTTTAAGGAATATACAGTTAGAAAGAAATGATGCATTCACGTGAGCCTTTCTTGAAAGAACTGCCTAAATATTCACTTATATTTAGGTGTACCATCTGGAATCTATTGTTTTTTATTTACATATAGTCTCTTTCTTATGATAATTTGCATATTTTATATGCAGTGTAAGTAAACTATTCGATCTTGGAGCTCTGTTTTAAGGGAATATATTTTTCATTCGATGCGGGGAATGTACAGAGAAGAATTTAAATTGAGCAGTGAATACTGTCAACTATCGCTTTGAAAAGATAATCTTAGGAAAGACATGAATTTGATAAAGTACATTTAATGATTTCTTAACAAGTTGGCTCAATAGCTTAAAGTCGTTTGAAGATGACTTCCCTAGCAGACTTTTTAGGACACCAAATTGATCTTTCAAACTGACCGTTGGTATTCATAAATAATATCGTTTGTTCATTTTTCTTTGATGAAATTTCATTAGATAAGTATTAAACTTCCCCTGGTACCAATCAAAGAGATATTTTTATACAATAAGAAAGATCTGGCTGATTAATGGAGAGAGAGAAACGGGAAGTAATTTATGGATAAAATGATATTAAATAGAAAAGGAAACGATTAATGTTTGGTAAGATATTGTCTTATGTGTTAAATGTATTGTTAAGGTATATGATAGAAATCAAGCTTGAAAAATGTTTATTAGGTATTGTATCAATTTAGGGCTGGGCTTAAACATCATACAGTAAGCTTTGACTGCTTAGGTGTGATGTGGGCCCATTCCTTTCGACAGCATCCGTTCCGTTCAAACAACCGTCGCTATTAACATCCAAAATTCAAACTCTTTTCTCGCGCATAAGTTTGGTGGATGCCCGTTAAGTGTTTGCCAGAATGCTTTGCGGTACGACTTATTATATACAGCTTGGAGCGTCCGCAGCGTCTGAAGAAGCTACAGCTTCGAATAGTTTTGATCCGCTGCCCTGCTCGACAATATTACAGCAGCGCAACAATGTTCTTTCCATAAAAGCTATTGAGAGTGCTGTTCTCCATTATGACTACCAGAGTGTAAACACTTCCGGAACATGTTCTGAGCAAGTCGCTACTTGTCTAAATTGCCATAACACCAGAGCTGCAGCCCATGCCGACAAATTTGACTATTTTAGCATCCTCTTTCATTCTGTAGTGGCTAAAACCACTTCAAACATTTTTTGCAGTATACTCCCGACCTGTGCCAAAGTGGTTAAAATCACTTCAAGCATAGACAAGGCACGTGAACTGTTTGACCGGATGCCTCAAAGAAATATGGTCTCATGGAATGCTATGGTTGCAGAATATGCACAAAATGCGTTTGTTCGAAAAGGATTTAGAAACTTTCAACTAAATGCAATTGGCAGCCGTAAAGCCAGACTTCGCAACCTTTGCCAGTATTCGTCCCGCATCTGCCAAAATGGGAGCTTTGGAACATGGCATGGACATTCACCGCAGTATAATGGATAGAGGAATTTTGTCAGATGTTGTAGTTGCAACTGCCCTGGTAGACATGTATGCAAAAATGTTGAAGCATACACAAAGGCACGAGAACTGTTTGACAGAATGCCTCAAAGAAATGTGTTCTCATGGAATGCCCTGGTAGCAGGATGTTAAAAAAATGTATTTGTTGAAAAGGCTTTAGAAACTTTCAACCAAATGCAATTGGCTGTTGTAAAGCCAAATTCTACAACCTTTGCCAGCATCCTCCCAACTTGTACCAAATGGGAGCTTTGGAATTGCTTTGGTAGTCGTGTATACAAAATGTAGCTATACATTAGTAAAACCTACATATTCAACTTTTGGAGTAATTTTGATACCAAATTCATCATACAAATTAGCAAAAGAGTATATGAGACTAGAATTCATGATACAAATTAGTGAGGAGTAGTGAAGAGTATATGAGATTAGGAGAGTTAGGAACGTTTAGATGAGGTATATGTTTAGGCTGAAATCAGTGAAATAATATATTGTGGATGTGCATTATGTGTGTGATTAGTGATGTTATTAAATTGTGATGTTATATGTTCAAGCTATAGTTCTTAATGTGGTTGTTGTGTGAATATGAAATTTTATGTTTGTGAATTCATGGGTTTCATGTCTATGTTGGGATCATCGTGTATGAGCTTGATCTATTGTACCACAATATACATTTGATCCAGCCATAAGGAAGACTTTGTGGTCTAAATTTTTGATCATCCTTCATGCCTCAATGGAATTGTATAGTCACCAATTTATAGAGACAATAGCTCCATGGTCATTCATGCATAAAGTACAACATAGTGGTCATTTTTTGTGAATCAAAAATCCAAATGATGGCCATCCTAGTAGAGGGGATATTTTATATCTCTACTACAAGTTGAATAGCGTGTCTTTCCATAGTGAGGTGTTTCCTTGATTATCAAGGTGTTCTTAGGATGATTGCTATGTTAGTTTACAGTTGGATAGTGTTGATTTGGTATAGTGAGGTGTTACATTGTGATCAAGGTATTTCCTTGTTAATATGTGTTAGGGCCCATTGGAGTGGTTGTAGCCCCTCATACTGTGTTGAATGTAATTGTGACTCAAATATTTAGAGACATGTTTGTTTCTATATGTATTCATGCTTGTGCACATGTCAATTGGTCAATCTAGTGATATTGAGTTCTAGATTAACTAATGGGTGGATGTGGTAATTTTCCTAGATTGGCTAAGTGGTGGATTCCATGGTTCTCTTAGATTGGTTCTAGAAATTAGATACAAAATTGATTATATTCTAGAATCACTACACCAATCAAATGGGTTGAAGACCTCTAAATGGCCACACACCTAGTAACATCCTTATGAAGTTGAACAAATCATTGTAATGCTATATAGGAGGAAAAGTAGGTCCATGATACTTGGGCTAGCATCCACACAAAGTACTCTACACTCTAATAATAAATTGATAACACATGTTCCTACATTATATGAATCAATGAATACATTTGGTTACAATAAAGATGAATGAATATTATCTTTAAACTCATGAATCTAACTACAATTATATTTGTCTATTGTAATGAACTTTGTGATATTTTTTTACCCAATATGTTTATAGGAGAAAGGGGCAGCTTTGCTTAAGGACTCCATCAAAGATGTGTAGTAGGAAGCATTAAGGATTGTTGTGTGTCAGTTGACAATAATCAAATTATTGATTAAAGATCAAGAGGCTTGTTATTAATTTTTCTAAGGCATTAAGTTCTAAATTCTAGAGAACTATAAATAATATGTTAATAGTTAAATATTATAATAGTTTGTGTAAACTAGTGTAAAATTTGACCCATCACCTCAAAGATAGAGT
>VDFB02243938.1:0-12679 GCA_007258455.2 Sequoia sempervirens | reverse complement strand
GATTTGTAGGTTTGGACTTGGATCTACCATTGGGAAAGTTGTTCCAATATTTTGACTAGGCATACTCACATTTGTTGTATCATTGAGGTTTGCGGAAGATAATGATCCCATGTATGGATTATATAAATGTGAGTTTTGAAAATCAATTGGCATTGTAATTCTTTGATAGTTTAGTTGATTTGGATTACTCATGATGCATGGATCAAGTTTATATTCCATGTTCCTCTTGTGTTTTGAACTTGTTGTAAAAGTGACCTCTAGGGTGCTTAGGACCAATCACAAGATGAAGAATGAAAGGGGTGAATGATATGAGTGTTGAACATTTAGGAACTTTGGATCAATGCTAGACTTAGGGCTTGATTTTTATTGTTTGATTTGGATAATGAACTTGTAAACCCTAAGATGTTGGATGTGACGTTAGGATGAACTTGTTCAAAGGATTGCTGATTTAATTAGAGGTATGAGAAAGGATGCATTCCCACACACCTAACTAAACAAGGTTATTTTTTATTTTGATGATTTACCCAAGTCTAGAATGATGTTTTCAAAGCTCTAAAGTTGTTTGGTGGGGTGGTTTTTGATAGATGTTTGGAATGGATGGAGTGTTTTATTTGGTCCTAAATGAATCTAGGAAGGATTTGTTTACTAGAAAAAGATAGTGAAGAACATGTTTTTCTCTAAGAGTAATTCAAAATCAAAAGACCAATGTTTGCATGAAAACCATATGACCAAAAGATGTCAATCACATGTGTGGGGTCCAATTGATTCAATCTTTCCTTAATAGATTCTTTTTATCACAAACACACTTCTTTCTTAGTTTTCAAACTAAATGTCTATGTCTCAATTCCTTTTCATTCCACAAGGTCCATTATGTGAAAATCAAGGTGTCAAGAGCATAGTTTCCTATTGTTGACTTTGGAATGAACAAATTGAGATATATTTCCTAGTGTTTAGAAGCCTTCTATGGATAAGAACCCCTAGGGACAAGTAGTAACACACATACTTTTCAAAGGTATTTGTTCCTTACAAAGGGTTTGAAATTTTGATGATTTGTTAAATGTTGTTTTGAATGTTTTGGATCCAAGCACTATATTTTCAAACTAACTCTCAAGCCATATAACATCCTAGCTCAATTGGTATGTTTTTCTTAGTGGACTTTCCTCATGCCGTTCATAGTAGAAGAGATGATTTTACATGCAACCAAGGAAAAAATATAAAGGTATGTTAAGAACGAAGTCTTAACCTTTATATTTTAACCAAGATCAGACATGGCAAGTAACTTCTTGGAATCTAAGTTCCAATGCACCACTTTGATAAACTCGTTGATTGGATCAGTTGGTCACTACAAACAAAGGTTTTAGTTCATAATTTCCATTCATGGAGATTGACCCATATGGTGAGATTCCCCTTTCAAATCCATCTCATTGGAATCAACTGTGTGATATTGGTGTTTACTCCAATACCCACATTTACATCCCAGTTGGAAATACTCTTGGATTTAGAGTGTTACCGATTGAGTCGTTCCTTTGGGTGAGTACTTTTTCCCCAAGGTAGGACCTCTAAGATAGACAAAAGAAAATAAACTTATTCATACTTCGATCGACCCTTGTTTAGAAACAAAGGGAGAACACATGCAATAAGCTCACTTCATTGGCTCCACTCGATACATTGTGATGATATGCATCTCGTGTTCTCCTCATCTCTATTGTTATTCTCATTGCCATTGTTATTCAGCATCCTCTAAGATTTTTTGTTCGAGATTTTAAACCCTAAAAGAGAAGTGTGGAGCAACATATGCAACTTAATGTCATCAAAAAGACTTTTGGTTCTCAAGATCGCCATGAAGCATGAGAGAAGTGCATATATGCCTTTTTAGATGAGATTACTTTGAATAAGAGATTACGAAACACAAAAAACACATGTTCATTTTAAGCCTCAAAGCAATGATGAGTTCATTTTAAGCATCAAAAATCAAATGTGAAGTGGATTTTTCAATTTTAGCCCAAAAGTGAAGTCTAGTCAGTTTCTAAGGTTCAATTTTAATTCAACTTTTGAAAACAAACGATGATCTAGTTGGATTAAAACAAAAAATTAAAATAGTAAATGGAGGCTCCAAGCATTAAAAATGCTTTATAAATTCTAAATTTAATGCTCCATTTCTCCAAGATTCTTCCAAAAATTGCTTCTTGCAAACGAAAATCGGTTCTCTTTGCTTTTCCTTCACACCTTTGTTTTCCTTCATTTTCTTATTCCTTTGCACCTATTAAAGAAAGAGAATCTTGTAAGAATCAAGTTATTTAATTAAAATCATTTCAAGAATTGACCTCAACTAATAAAATGATTCCAAATGGAAAGATTAATTTTTTATGAGAATCAATGAAACATCAATAAATGGATCTGCAACTTATTAATCTTCCTTGTATGATTTTACAATAAAAAAGACAAATATGAGCATTAAATATCAATAAGATCTATGGTATTTCAAGTAGCACATATTAATAAATGCATTTATGTCTTCATGGATCTCATACCAACAAGATTCTCTTGGAAACAACTTTGATCAAGTTGCATTAGAGAAGGGCCATCAACATTTAGTAATGGATCAAGGACAATAACAACATGTTCAAGGAAATAACTCTCTTGTGTCAGCAGAATTGAATGCTTCAAGGCAAGGTCCAAAAGAAGATATAATTATTGCTAATAGGGATGGAACAGTTTCTGTTTCAACATAATCAACGTATATTGTAGTTTTAATCGAAATAAGCAAGTTGGCAAGAAAATACTAGACTGTTACATAGAAAAATGAAGCAATAATCATAGAACCATAGATGCTTTTAAATCTTTAAAGGTATACCAATGAACTATATTTCTATGAGTACAACTCTAAAATTCCACTTACTTTTTCAAATGCTTCCTTATATGGTCTACATAACAATAGAAAATGAGAAGACCATAGAAAATGAGATATTAGGCACAATATAACGCATAAATAGAAATATCTAAGTGCCAATAAATCTAAGCCCATCTAGATATATATTATAAAAAAAAATTCAAAGAGATAGACACTAAAATGGCACAAACACCAAAGAATTAAGCTAATAAGCAATCCACCAAAAGGAAGAATGAGCAATTTTTGGAGTTTATGTGTTGTACAGTAGTATGGCCTTCAAAACAACTTCAATGCCTACACAAAAACATTAATAATAGTAGATGAAAGCAACCTTCCTCACAAATGAAACCGTACCTGATGTGAAACCAAAAAACCACCATATGTGAGCATTCAGTAAAAATAGAAATTATAGTGACACCAATATACAGTTTAAAGAAAATTGTGACCGGCTTATTCCTACATCTCTACAGGAAACAAAAAATACTTGGAGACAAGCTATTAGCTACAATGTTGCCATGTAGATTTACAAGTGAGTGTTACTGAGAAAATTTCCAAGTTGACGTCAGTTGATAGCAACATTATAGCTATAATGTCAGTTGATGTTGACAACTTGCATAATTCATTTATGGCATGCTAAAGAAAACTCCTATCTTCTGTGGCTTTAAAATCAACAGAGTGAGTGAACTAAAAGGCAGTAAATGACTTTAATGCAATTGACAGGTGTAAGGAAAAATTCCACAACTTTAGACCAATGTCCTCTTTTCCTGTACCAAAATGGAAGATGCCAAATGTTCAACAGATTGCTTTTATGCAAGATATATTTGATCGATGGCAGTAGAGGGAATGGTGCACCTTCACTATTTGGAAGCAAATCAGCTATACTTATCTATTGATGAGAAAGAAGAACCAAAAAGGAAATTATGGAGGATGTCTTGAATATCAATACTAAATGCTAAACTGTGTGCTTTAAACCTCCTCCAAATAAATCAAACAAATCAGCTATAGTGGGATAGCCATGTAAATCCAAGACATTCAAAATAACTTACTAATTGATTGGGATCTACCTACCATAGCCCCACGACTGAATTTGGAGCCTCATTATATGTCCACGAGATTGTTGTAGAAGATACACATTGAATACACTTCTTCATTTGTAGTCAAACATCCACATTTCACCCTTGAAATCACCTTCATAGGCTACAACCAATAGAGCAACAAGTCTGGAAATTTTTTTTTTGAAAATTCATAAATGCTTCATGTTGCTTATCTAATACCACCCATACTAAATATCCACCAAACACCATGCGTATTCTTAAAGATTCTAAGACTATCAAAATATTCAACCACCAACGTCTACCCACTTGTGATTATTTTGAAAGAAAGGAATTTGAAGGAAAGATACAGCCTTTTGGAGAGTGAGCAAAAAAGAAAAAAAATTTTGTCGAGGGGACCAAAAGTATCAATGTTATTTGCAGGTTTGGAGAAAGGAGCCACCAATATTGACTAAAGGGCATCGGCTATCCATAAAACTCCCAAAGGATTTTAATTTTCAAAAAAGCGATCTGCCGATTGGCTTAAGTGCATTGAGGGCGGGAGGAAAACTGGCCTGAATGCCATGAACCAGTGGGTTAATGATTGAACGGGATCGAAACATCTTTGGGAGGGTTTTAAGGAAATGTGGTATGGATATCATGAAAAAGAAAATCACTCATTTCCTGGAGAAATTTTTTGTCAAATGATGCATAGTTAAAATTCTTTGGGGAAGAACAACAAGGACAAAGAAGCACCACATGGGATATTAGGAAATTGTCAACTGGAATAAAAGGTGCTTGAATTGTTTGACAAAATTCTATAAGAAAAACATGGTGCAGCTATTACAAGATATGCAACAAAATAGATTTGTTGAAAGGCTTTAGAAAATTTCAAGCAAATGTAATTGATAGGCGTAAAACTACATCACACAAGCTTTGAAAAAATTCAAAATAATGCAATTGGTAGACTGAAAGCTGGGCCCAGAAAGTCATTTAGAAATACTTTCAATCCAAACACCATTTGCAGGTGTAAAATCAAATTTCACAGCATATGACTCTTATAGACAAGCCTACAAAATATGGAAGCATAGATAAGGTCAGTGAAGTATTTGACTTTTCTTTTCTTCAATAATCAGTAACCCAAACAAAAAAATGTGAACAACATCACCTGTAGAGGTCTTATCATTTCTGGCACCACATATGATGCATGAGATTTAAATGGATTGTCATCAGGGAAAAAAAAAGGTTTCATAAAACAGAGTGACAATCCGTAAGTATAAATAAGCCTGAATTGAAAAAGGCAGAGTGACAACAATGCTACAAGTTCACCTCAAAAAAAAATTTAAAAGAGACTTATTTCTATTTTAGATTGTACTTATAATATGACCAATCTTAGTGTGAAATAAAAGCCATTCCAACTAAGATACAAAATCTAGAAACACTAGCAACATGTTAGATGGTGAAATTTTCAAACAAGCATGAGTTGGGCCCTCCTTCTAGCACCATATGTGAGCTCCACAAATCTGCAAAATAGCTCAAACTTCAAAACACATTAGCATGTTAGTTCAAACTATGCAAATTCCATAGTGCTCCTATGAGATAATCTATCATGTCTCACAATGTAAATAAAACAACTAACTAAGAATATAAAAGAGCATAATGGATACCTATCCTATAGTGGATTGGTGCTTCTATAGAAAGAAGCCCTTTCCCAATCCTTTACTAAGCTAAATGATGCAATGCCTTGAGATGGAGTGGATGGGAAAAATCAGTTCTCAATTGAAGAGAGTGACTTTGCATGAGATTTTAGATGATTTGATGAAGAATCAACCCTTTATTTATAGATTTTCAAATTGGAAGAGAGCTCAAAATAAAGCAATGTGGGATAAATATTAGACCGATGAGATGAGGCCACTTGTCAACTTGTCATAGGTTGAGGAATGGGCAAGTTTTGGCCAATGTGCCCAAGAGGGGGAGATTCAAATTTGAAATTGTGAATTAAATGTTGAGAGGGGGACATGAAAGAGACAAGTTATTGCAATGTTGGAAGGGACAAGTCAACTTGTCTTCATATTCAAAATTGAGGGAATATTCCAAAAAGGTGCTTTGTTGAGGGAAAATGATGATTTTATAAATGAATTAAAATGATTTATTGGTGCAAGTGGGAAAATCTAGAGGATGCAATGCGTAATTAGATTAGGTTAATCAGGATTAGATTAGTTTAGATGATGTTTAGGTGTTTTTGACCCTTTTGACTTAAATATTTTGATTTATTTAAATAAAAAAGGGATGGAATATGCATTCGGATTTCAATTAAATAAAGTTTGGTTTATTTAATTAAAAGTTTGATGTGAGACTTTGATTTATTTAATTTAAATGAATAACCTTAGGAATGAAATAAATAGTCTTGATTTACTTGGTGAATGGTTTTGATGAGCTTGATTAATTTAATGAGCAAATGAATATGAACTAAGTGCATAATGCTAATTTTGCATGTCTACAGTCTATAATATTTAGTGCCAAATAATGTAGTTTGAATTTAGAATTGACAATCCAACTATTACATAGGTTGCTTGTCTTTATCAATATGTTTCATGATATAATTTTTCCTTCATCTGTTTGAAGTTCCTTGTAACAAATTGCTCATTTTTCTCGGTATCCCATAACAAACTGTTCATTATCGTAGATTTCTATTTAATGTGGGTTTTTTATTATCTGTCATTTTCTTGTGGTTCTTAAGTGTTTTCCTAATAGTCCTTTTACAATTTCCCTATTTGTTTATAATATTTAGTGTCAAATAATGTAGCTCAAATTTAGAATTGACAAGCCAACTGTTACATAGATTGGTTGTCTTGTATCAAAATGTTTCAAGATATTCTTTTTCCCTCATATGTTTGAAGCTCCCTATAACAAATTTTTCATTGTCATAGTTTAGCTCTTGTAAATTCTAAAATTTTGTAAACTGCTATAAACTACAAACATGACATTGATCTGTACCTTTAGGTTTCTTTCAATTTTTTTTTCTATGTATATTTTTCCACCTCTCTAAAAGTTCTATTTAATGTGGGTTTTCAATCACCTGTCATTTACCTGTCATTCTTAAGTGTTTTTCTAACAACTCTTTAACAATTTCTCTATTTGTCTATAATATTTAGTGCCAGATAATGTAGCTCAAAATTTGAATTGACAAGCCAACTGTTACATAGATTACTTTTCTTGTATCTTGATATGTTTCATGATATTGTTTTTCCCACTTCCCTATAACAGACTATTCATTATTGTAGTTCACCTCTACTATTCTTTGTGTTTTTAAGTTCTATTTAATGTGGGTTTCTGATCATCTGTCATTTTCTTATGATTATTAAGTGTCTTTCTAATAGCCCTTAACAGTTTCCCTATTTGTCTATAATATTTAGCGCCAAATAATGTAACTTGAATTTTGAATTGAAAAGCCAACTGTTACATAGATTTATTGTCTTGTATCAATATGTTTCATGATATTCTCTTTTGCTCATCTGTTTGAAGCTCCATGTAACAAGTTGTTCATTGCCATAGTTTAGCTCTTGTATTGTTCATATCTTAACCTAGGTAATTATTTTTGTGAATTTAATTAAGGATTTTTTCCTCATGTATTTTTTTTCTTGGCATGAGACTTTAGGAGTTTCTTATTCTATTGTCCTTGTGACAAGAATTTTTTTTAACTTTCAAAATTCTAAAATTTTGTAGATTGGTATATACTACAAACATGTCATTGACCTATACCTTTCGCAAGCTTTCAGTTTTTTTGGTTTGTGTATTTTTTTGGCCTCTAGTTATTGTCCCTTGTTATCTCTATGCATCTTTGGTGCTATATGCATTTTGTACAACTTATTGCTTGGTATTCTTTTGATAAATTTAACTAAAAATCCATTGAAAGGGAATGTTATGGAATGTGAACTATATGTTAAAATTAATACTATCCAATGTTATTTTCTAACCTTTTCCTGTGTATGTTATACTTTGTCACACTGCAACATTGAATATTGCATTTATTTCCTCCTGTGCCATGATACAACAATGCCAGGATGCATTAACCCTCATGGTAGGATGCAATAACCCACTACTCACATTGGCCCCTAAAGGTGTTGTTTCCTACAACATATGTGCCTCCACAATCCATACAACCCTCTGCATTGCCATAAAGGATATGAATCCTTTGCAAGGCCAACCATTGACAATATTCTAAGAACAATTTAAATGTATTCAATACATTTTCATAGATGAAATGAGTTTTCTAGGCCCGAAGTTGCTGCTCAAAATAGATAGCCAATTGTGCCAAGCATTCCCTGATAACCAAATGCAACCATTCAATGGTGTTTCTATCATCCTTCTGGGTGATCTTTCCTAGTTGCCGCTAGTCATGGATACTCCTATTTATGCTTCACACTCATCGGTTGTAGCCTTGTGGCATACTTTCATATTTTCAATAACATATGACACTATTTTCCATCAATGAGGGGATAGCCATACCTAACAAAAGTTTCAGGAAATCCTTCTCCATATAAGAAATGGTGAGGCTCTCCACAATGAATGGGAAGAGCTTATGAAACAAACAAATAAAATGATCTTTCCCATAGAAATAGAACAATTTGATGTTGCAACACATTTGTCTGCCACAAATTACTTAGTCACATTCCACAATAAAAAATGATCAAACAATCAAACTTTCCCATAGCCATTAGCACTGCTCGAGTAGCACAACATAAGACATTTGATTATGGAGATGATGACCAGCTTCTCCCAGAACTATTGCTTTGTGTTGGTGAATAGGTGATGCTAACAACAAATTTTTGGATTCAAGTTGGGCTAGTCAATGGATCCCTTGGTCTTGTTACAGGTATTACTTACTATGCATGTTGCAACCACTAGATCCACTTGACTATGTTGTTTTCCACTTCCAAAATTACATTGGCCCACCACGGGACCCACAAAACCCAAGAGACATCCCCATCCTAGCTATAACCCAAGGCAGTCAAACACAAATTCCACTCACCATGGCATGGGAAATCACAATACATAAAGCATAAGGCTTGACATTAGACAGAGAAACAATAAACATAGGCAACAAAGAAAGGAAATGGATAAATTTTATATCTATCTCTCATGTTAAATCAATTGAAATACTCTGCATTGATCAATCCAACATTCTCATTTGAGAGATACTTTAGACCAAGCAATAAAAAATACACTGCTTGATATTTTAACAAAGAGGCTCAGTTGTAACAACTCCAGCCCCCGCCAAATGATTATGTCTTCAGTGCCTTGCATTTCAAATTATGAAAAATGTTTGAAAATATTTATTTTCACATTGGCTCCATACCATATACCATCCTCTTTTGAAGCATTTTAAGTTAAATTTTACAGATACATACCAAGTATTAACCTATGCAAAATGGGTATAATTCCAAAGGTGCATAGGGATACCAAGGAAAAGTAAGCAAAGGGAAAAACTTGTACAAGTCAGTGACAGGGTATGTGCAAGATCATCATGGAAAAAACAGGCCCATAAGTGGCAAAAAAATTAGAAAAATTACAGTTAGGAAAATTGACGTAAAAATTTGAATAAGTTATCTATATTATTTCAAAAATATGTAAGAATATCTGTAGAAAATTGAATGTAGTTTCTACACTACTAGGTTTTTTTAGAAAAACAAAAAATCTATTTGATGAAATATGAAATTTCAATGTAGTCGTACTTAAATTTCAGGGGAGAAATAAAAGAGATGTCACCAATCTAGCTCCCTACCTAACCACAATAAAGTGATAATATTTTTATAAGATTTTTTTTAGACTATAAATTAGGGGACTCACGTCTGATGTGATGCACATGATTTTTTTATGCAATTTTTTTTTTTTCAAAATAAAATAGTGGTCTCAGATTACAGCCTAACACAAAATATATAAAAATTTGTATGTCCTAACCAACAACGGTGCGAAATTCGTAAAATTTAATTTATCTTTTTTAATCAATGGTAATGTGACATGTTTTGGATTCAAAGAAAAGCGGTTACTATATAGTTTGAAAGCTATAAATGTTTTTTCAATCAACCTATCAATCCAGGGACTTTTTAGTCATAATTTGAATAGAAATAGAAATAATAATTACTTATTAAATTCAAATTAAAGCATAATTTATATCACGATTGAAGCTAGGAATCTCCTTTAAAATCGCTTTTGTTTCATCTGAATTTTGGGTAAAAGTAATTAGATCAATACATACCATCATATTGCCACTTTTGGCTACATACAATGCATGTTTTAATGGAATTTCTAGTCTATAAAATATATATATTGACTATTATTAGAAACCGTTTTCAAAAGATATTACGTTTGTGTTGACTTATTGGTTTTGGAATTAAATAAATACCTGTAGCTCTATTTTTCCATCTTAACGCTGCATTATACATGCTCCACAAGTTTTTGCTACCATTAAATTTGCTTACGTTTGTTGATTAACCAAGTATATTTCGAAGCCTTTGCGCGATTTAAAAGTTGAAACGTTTTGCTATGTTTTTGTGCCATTTCAACCCAGTACAGTTTTCGATGAGTTAATGCAGATGTCAAAAGCATGGAAGTAATTAATCAATTCCACGCTTCTCCGGCTGGCCTCGGCTAGCGGTTTGAACCGTACTTTCTATACATGACATTCAAAAAAATACACTCTTTTGTATATTCTACCTATCCATGTTTGTCCAAGTGTCTTTAAATTCCATGATTTCAATTCTTTATCAAGATACCTATTTTTATAAAATTACCACAATAAAAAATACACTACAATATGAGAGATCATATATAAAAACACTAGATTTTCCCCAACTTTGAGGAAAAAAAAACACTACAATATGAAAGATCATATATGAAAACACCATACTTTTCCCAACTTTGTTATTGTGTGATATATGGTGAGACTCCATGAAACTACTCATGGGCATTTCATACTTTTCTTGCTCAGGGGTTTGGCTAGAGCCCACAAGGCTACGTGATGCCAATATGGTAGGGAGGAGAATGAGCATTGGTTTTGTGATTTTTCCTTTTACGTCAAATATTTTTTGCTAGATAGATAGATATGTACACAAATCCTTCCATACACTTGGCTTCTAGAAACATACTCTACTCTACCCATTGTATTTCTCCATGTGTCTACAACTATCCTTTCAGCTTATCTGATTGATTAATTATATAGAGTTCTTTACTAGGATACCAATTTCCCCTAAAATTATCACAAAATTTGCATTGTGCTATTCTAAATTTATTTGTATGAAGTACACCATCATTCTTTTCTACTTTTCTTGCTTGGGGATTTTGCTTAAGCCCATGAGTCTTCATGATTTTCACATAGGTTTCACATTGCATACAATTCTCTTTTAAGCAATTTTAAAATGTAGTATTCTAAACATATAGTTGCAGTTGTTACAAATTAATATATATGCACATACAAACAACATTAAGTATGAAAGATGCACATAGTTACCAATCAACAATAAGTAGAGGCCAAAATTTCTATAAGTTAGTAACATGTTTTGAACATTCTAGTATATTAAACTATATAAGCACATACTCTAGAAACATTTTCAAAAAAACTGTGTTGCATTTATAAGTTTAAAATTCTGCAACTATGTTCTGTTTTCCATTTTTTGTGCCTATATACCCTGAGTTTTGTCATTTTTCCTTCATGCCTTTCTTGCACATATTCTTATGTGTTCTTTCTAGCTTTTCAATTAGTTTTATTTGATTCAAATAGCTAGCAAATTTTGATCTACATAATTCTCTTTTGGGAATTTCACGGTTTCCCTCTTCTTGTATACTACATTCAGAAATATACATTCTTGTCTACATTGCATTTTTGTGTGATATATGATAAGACTCCATGCAATTTGCAATGGGTTTCCTAGGCATGTTCACAATGATGGTGGAGTTTGTTCACCACGTGGATTGGTGGTGGTGGAGTTGGTTGCCTCGATCAATGGAAATAGAATAGTAAAAATCCTGGCATCCACCTCCATTAGATAGTAAATTGGAGGGTTTTACAAGTGTTGTGATCTACAATCTACAACATTTGGCATCCTATTGTTGTTATAAGTTGGTTTGCAATGTCTTTTTATCATCCTATACACATCTAACTAGAGACTTATTTTGATAGATTCAAATAAAATGTTTATTTTTAGTAATATCATGTTGGGCTCAATGCAAGCATAGATGGACAAGGAGATATGAAGCCCATCTATGGGACAATTGGTACCTAAAAGATTACCATAGATGTAAGCATAAACAAGGTTTTTTTAATAAATTTATATTTTAGTAAGTTATACATTCAACCTGCCTTTTCTTCCCACATGGCTAGATAGGCTAGTACATATCAAAATTAGGTATATAAATTTATTTGTATGCATTCTATGCTTTGAAGAAAAACATTTGATATTTCTTTGATGTCTTCCTTTTAACAATATCTAGGTATTTCATCCACGGAATTGGTTCTATTTTGAAACCACATTAAATAGAACTTTAAAATATGGAGATAGAAGAGGAAAACTGCGATAATAAATAGTTTTCTTTGGGAAAGAACATCATGAAGAACATTTTATTATCAGGAACTTCAAACATATGAGAAAAAAAGAATATCATGCAACATATTGATACAATACATATAACATGTTCCATCCAAACACAATAACCATAACAATTAATAGTTTGTTATAAGGAGCTTCAAACAAATGAGGAA
>VDFB02243935.1:0-20057 GCA_007258455.2 Sequoia sempervirens | reverse complement strand
AATTGTTGTCATCTACAATTAGAATTAGTGCATTGAGGACATTTGCCACACAGTAGGTTGTATTTGTAAATAATAGAGTTTCATTATAGCAATAATATGGAGTTTGGTAAAGGCATACAAACTGTTTGTCAAAATGACATGTTGCTGTAGTTGTAGTTTGCAGTCGGAAGTGCTTGGCTGGGCCTTCCCTCTTCTTCCTTGATTTCCCCGATTTGTAGCATGTTACACTCTCTATGGAACACTTCATAGTCTTCCATCTGCCAGTGAAATAAGCCATTCAGTGAGCTTGTCTCGTCCTCCGGACAACTCTCGAGTTCAAGTACACCTTCAGTGTTCGGTTCCATAGCTTTCCTTCCTTCGTCCACATCCGACTCACCTCCATCCGATTCAGATCCGGAGGAAGCCAATTCTTCACTCACGGCCTAGTTCTTCAAGTCGATGACATACTTCCCCCCGTTGTTCTCGATCGAGAGTGTGTTCCTCTTCCAATTATGATTTTCCTTCACCGCTATCAGCCATCCTCTCCCAAGTAGTGCATCGTACGCTTTCCTCTGTAATGGGATGACGACAAAATTTAGAAAAAACTGTTGTGTCCCGATCGTCACCTTCTGCGCCATCAACGTTCCCAATGGCTTGATACCATGTTGATCAGCACCAACCAATTGGAATGTTGGCGGCCAAAGTGTAGGCTTCCCAAGACTCTTCCATGTGTCTTCGGGTAGTACGTTGACTCCCGATCCTCCGTCGACGATAGTATTTGTCAAGATATTCCCTCTGATCTCCATATGCACGACCGCTGGCATCTTCCCGATGTTCGCTATGAGAAATACTGGGTTGATTGTTTGTTCACCGTATGGTGGCGGTTCTGGTACCAATTCTTGCCTTCGTTCCTCCAATCGCGGTTGCTTGCCAACCCTGACGACGTTTGTGATCGCCAATCCCAACTACGGCATAGTCTGGAGAAGGTCAGTTACTTTGATCGGTACGATGGTCTGCAGTACCTTCCGTACGATGTTGGTTTCCTCCGAGAGATTCCTAACTTCTCCAAAGGTACTTTGTTTTCCTTCGCCATCGTCAGTTCCACTTCAGTTTTTGCTTCCTTCATCCTTTGTTTCTTCGTACATGGATCTGGGTAAGTGGCCTTTTTTGCTTGTGCTCTGGTGATCGCCAGTAACTCTTGTTCTTCTACTTCCAGCATGTGGATACCCTTTTCCTTAGGGCATTCGTTATCTTCATGATCGCTTGGTCCACACCACTTACACAATCTCCCTCCCGAACCTTGACCGTTCTGGCAATCCTTGGCAAAGTGGCCCCATTCGTTGCACTTCCTGCATTGGATCATGGGCCTTTCTTTTGCATCGTACTATATCATGTTTCTTTGACTTTTGTTGCTTCGGTAACCTCCAGGGGATGCATTGCTATTGTACTAGGGCTTTGGTGGTGTGTTCGGCGGTGTTGACGGCTCTCCATGAGTGAAGAGTACTTGTGCACTTCTGGATTTTAAGTTGTATGGGCATTCCTTGACAGAATGTCCCATCACTTGGCAGATATCGCAAAATAAGTTCTTGGGACAGTTCGTCTTCGTGTGACCTTCCGCATTGTAGTCCATACACCACAGTTCTCTGGCTTCTCTCGTACTCTCCTTGTCAGCCTTTAATTCTTTCATCATCCGCATCATATCTTTCCTGAGTGCTTGTACAGTCTTGGATTCACCGTCACTGTCGTCCGTACTCTCCTCGTCGTCTGTCTTCTTTTTCCCTCGGGAGGATGTTTTATTTTCACTTTCTATGTCCATTGCCCGATTGTATGCTTCGACGTACGACGAAGGAGGTACAACTTTCATTTTCTTTCTTAATGACGAAAGCAAGCCCTCGATGAACCATCTTTTCTTCAACCCGTCGGCCGGTTGTGCCTCCAATTTCCCCAGCAAATCTTTGAGTCTTCGGTTGTAGGTCCGCACACTCTCGTGCTTTCCTTGCTTGGTATTGTATATCTCCGCAACAATCTCGCTATCATCTCGCAAGAGTTTGAACTCCTCTTGAAATGTTTTCTTCAATAATCTCCATGTAGCTTTGTGTGCTTAATCTAATTCAGAGTACCAATCAATGGCACTCTCTTTGAGTGTCGCTGGAAATGCTTTCAACCACTGGTCGGGATCATCCTGTCCGCTGGCTATCCAGATCGTATTGGATTTTCTGACCCATTCCCCATGAACTTCAGCAGCTTTTGTCGCTCCGGATGAGCCATCTTTCCCCGCTGTACTCCTTGTGTGTTGAACCCGATTAGACTAGTTTTCCTGCTACGTTCCCGTGCGTCACTTGCACTCTTGGCCATGTACGAGTCACTCTCACGTCTTCCGTCAGCGTCCTCGACACCGTGAGTCTCTTGGGGTTCCCTCTAGTACTCTCTCTGCCTTGGGGTACTGAGCTCAAATCTTCCACTCGTCGACCGTTCGTCGTCGTCCGAGAGGGACAACTCCCGAAACCATCTGATGCTACTACTCAATTCATCTTCATTCTCATAAGGATCATATGTTCCTACGTACGGAGTGCCAAAGGGTTCTCCGTCCTTTCCTTCTGTTAAACTTTGGTGCGCTCGTCCAATGGATGTGTCTATTCTTGTCAGATTTTCATATGTTCTTTTAATGCTCTGATTTATTTCAATTAAATTCTCATCCAATTCCTTACCGGCTTGCTTTAGTCTTCTTCGCCGGTTTTCTTGTTTTTGCAATCTGAGTGATCGCCGAACCTTTTCTTCTTGAGTCTCGTGCCCGTCAGGTATTCGATTCTTGTCTTTGTTCGGTCGTACGAGCATTTAAAATATGTTCAGGCGATCATTGTTGACTACTGGATGTACGTCTCCGGCTAGTGTCTCGTTCTTCTTCTTGTTTAGTTTGCTCTTCGTAGCGCTGCAGTATTTGCTGCCTTCAGCGTTCCCGATCCTCTTCTTCTCAGAGGTCTTGTAGAATAATGAAATGACGGGCCAGTAATTTGGGCATACGATTCAGGAGGTGATTCACCTCGTCGTTCACTTCCAATCTATCCCAGATAACTTCCTCAGGGATCTCCCGTATGTGGGATTCCCTACATACGTGATCTCGTAAAGATATTTTCCACAGATTGACAAGATCTTTAGTCAATAGGTCTTCCCGTTCCTCATTAGTATTTACAGGTTCTTCCGCCAATTGACCCATTACGCTGCCATGACGAGTGATGCCCTAGTCTGCTCAGGCAACGGCGCCAAATGTTTACTCCACTAATGGTAATTCAATACGCTACAGAAGTAAACTAGATACACAATATCATTGAACATGTAAAACATTCACAGAACAGATGTATATGAAGCATTCGGGTCTTTATTCATGTACTTGCAGTATTACATCATCACATCTCCATACTACTCCCGACTACAACCCACACAGCAATATAAATAGTTAACCGGTGTCGGTTGAGAACACCAGCAAATTAAAACTGGTATCAAATATGTAATGAGCCGGACCAAATTTTTTCCAATTCTCAAATTACAATCAGCAATGCAACACACCCGTTAGGGTTAGATAAATCAAACCAGCAGTTACAATATAACTCTTTGCCAAGAATGCGCACTCAATCTCAACAAGAGAGAGGCTGTCATATGGCAAGAGGATCGTCAATACAATAAATCAGAACTGCAACTGAAAGTAACTCAACACCAAGTATGTGCTACCCAAACCAAAATGGAATGAGGCGACCATATGGTGGAGATTTAAAGAAATACAAATGCAACTTCAAAATAAACTCGACACCCAGAATGTGCTTTCAAACCTAGAGTGGGAATGGAGCTACCATAGGGCAGAGATGGAAGATATTACAATGCAATTCAACTATAGATAGGCGGCAAGCCAGCCTCTTCCACTTATGCAGTGGGCAATTACCAAAACATAAAGAGCCAGAATGAAGAAATGCTGACAGTACTACTGTGCAGCTTACAATATGATGGAGAATGCCTGCAAAAACACGGATTAGATCTCTTCAATTTGCTGCAATGATAAGTATGTCCTCCACATGGTCTAATATGACTATTTAGCACTCTAGCCACACTAAAATGCAATTTTTCCAAGTCTGGTCTGACAGACCAGCAACATGAATGACTGAACCAGCACCCCTTAGACTCACTAAAATGCTCATATATCACTCAAAACAGACCCAAAAGACTTCAAATTTGATGCAATGGACCTATAAAAAGATGGCGCCTAGTTTAGTTATGAGAAAGGACAGCTAAAAGTGGCTATTAATTAATGGCACGGATCCCAAAGCACTCCAGAAAGGGCGCCCTACAAGGAATGCCGAATTTGCTTTATAAAATCATAAACTTCGTATTAAAATCTGCAAATATTCATGAAGGGTCTCTTCCAACAGAGAAAACCAATGAGACAATACCCAGAACAACTCTTTTTGTATTTTTTGATTTATGAGTGAAACTATAGATTCAGCCTTCTTATCAGCAACTTCAGAAAATGACATAAAATGCAATAAACTGAACTACATAAGTAAACCCAAACTACAAATGCAAACCTCACTACAAAATGTCACTCAAACAAGCAAACCTCTCCACTAGGTGCTATCTCTCAAGCACGAAGTCGAGCCAAGGCTAGGAGGCATTCATTCCTCGAAGCAATCCTATTACCATTTCGGCAACATAACAATATAGAAGTCATAAGATGTCCAAATGAAGACCCAAAGCTCCCTTTTATAATTTTGAGAGGACCCTCCGGAAGCTTCTAGAAAGAAACCCTAATTTTCAATTTTGTAACTGTCTTCTTTTCCCTCCAATTTGGGTGCCCCCTTTCATGAAGTTAATATTTCTTTATTTTAAAATATTTTCCTTCATAAAAGGCGTCCTTTTCTCCAAGTAATATTTTTTGACTTTAGAAATATAAAATATTTCCTTCATGAGACAATACCCCTCAAGGTCCCCTTCTTTAAAACAACTTAAAGTCATAATACTAGGACAAGGGGTTATTTTATAAAATAAAACATTATTGTCTTTTAAATACTTATTCCTCCAAAATGAACCCCTTACGCCAAAATTGAGAATTACCCAATGAACTGCCAGAAGAGGAAAGTTGACTGAGCTGGTGCTGACTGGACCACTGCCAAAAATAGAATTTACTAAAAATAGTAAATTCGGAAAGTTTCTCGGAATGCAATGCATGCGCCACCATTGCGAAGCTCTCTGAAAACCCAGAAGGAATCCATAATCCGAACACCCAAACTCCAACAAACAAAACCCTGAATCTTCAAGAGAACCCGCCAAACAGTTGAAAACCCTAATTCTGCCTCTGACTAGCTGACAGCACCCCGGGGATAGGCCATCAAATCCTTGAGAAGTGTAGTGCTAAAAGCGAGGATACAAAAGTACCAACTATTAATCCAGGGGACTAATCCAGCTTTTACTTTAAAAGCGTGCATGTATTATTTAAACTATTATTATCTATTCCCAGTATGACCGACTACAACATTTATTTAATTAGTACGGTCGATTACAATATAATTATTTATTAACATGGCCGTCTATAGTAGTTTGCAGTCATTCTATCGCATTGAGAAATTCACCAAAATATTTGTACTACATCTAGTTGCTTTAGGAAGTCATTGGGATTATAGTTGAGTCATCATATGCATTTCATCTTCATCTCAAAGAGAGAAATTCAAACAAACATCACCAAAACAGCTGACAGCAGTTCCCAAGGAAACTGTTTGACGAAATTCCTGAATGACCAAAACTGAAAATTTAGAGCAGATTTTGTAAGGGCTCCTACGGTAAATAAAATGAAGACAATGGCAGATCTGAAAAGTGCTCTTTTCTCAAAAGAATTCAATAATTGCATTCAAGTGGTGTGAAATCAATTGTGCACAAGTCAATTGGGATTTGGTTTTCAGTTTGAACAGCGAAAAGGGTCATTGTGGCAAAGTTGTTTAGTAAGAAATAGGCATGGAAAGAAATTGAACAAACACAATACAAGGTCATACGTAGTTTGCAGCGTTTAGATGATTCACTTTCAAAGTTTGGACTTTCCAAAGAATCATCTTCACGTTCTTCTAGCAAAGGTCCAACACCACAAGACAAAGAAGCGGTGGTGATTAGCATGTTTGGGGAGTATAGCATTCTTCCTCAATATGTTAAGAAGAATCTTCCTTTCAAGGACTACATGGACATACACCCGAAACTTTGCTACAAGACTGAGCATGCAAGGAACGAATATCACACTATAGCTCATGAATTGTTCGTACATGGAATGGATAGAGTATCGTCACATATGGTTGTTACAACTCTTCATGAGAATGATTTGGTGTTTTCAAGTTCAGATAAGGTATGCAAAAATTTATATGATGAATTTGATAGACATGCTTATTTGACTCAAGGAAACATTAGGACAGCCTTGTGAAATGATTTGTCTACATCATCCTTGCAAGAGGTTTCTCAAGAGGCTTCTACTTTAGAGGCTAGCATAGATCATATTAGTGATTTGGATAGCAATGGTGTGGATTCTTTGGGTGATCATAAGGTAGATACTCGAGGTTTGAGTATTAATGATGCATTGTGTGAGAAGGATTTATGCCACCACGAGTCTGATTTTTCAAATCAGAACATAGCGAGCCAATCAAAAAATTTATTTAATGGCAATGAATTTTAGGATTGTGATTTGGATGGACATGCAGTTGCTTTGGTAGTGGAAGTGTGTGAAGATATTGTCAAAACAACAACTTCTACCCTGCCAGTTGAGCCATCCTTTGAGGTACATAGCAACAATACCATTGATGATATTGTGAGTGAAGCTAATAGCACTCATGATGCTACTTGTCAGTTAGTGAGCAATGATGATTCAACCTCATATCATAGTGCAGACTCGAAATCAAAAAACTTGCATGGGGGTGATAAGTTCCAAGGTCCTCATCATTTTGTACTTGGTAGGGCAACTAAAGGTGAACGACAGTATGATTGCCACAACCATAGAGCATTTTGAGGTTGCCTGTCAGATGCTGGCCCTTCATGGTTGGAGTGCTCCCGTGACAGATAAGCATGGAGAGAGTGGTCTTTCCCTTGCAGAGTTTCATGCACTTCGAGAAGCAATTGGATTAATAAAGCGAAATTACCTATAGCTACTTGTGGACAGAGATTATTTTCTCGAGTGGGCTTGCATCTGTCACAAGGCATTGAAGGGAAATGAAGAGGAGGTTGATAAGCTCACTCATGAGCTTGAGGTGACTATGGACTCGTTGAAGAGTGCCCAGTTGGCCCTTTAGGAGTCATAGTCATGGATAGAGGAGCTTACCGTGGAGTTGAGTTTGGCACAGTCTTCACCATCTTCAGATATAGTTCAGGTTTCCATGGCAGCAGTTGGTGAGGAGCATGTATCCACAGATTTTGGTTGTGAGCAGGTTGATGATGTGGTTACATCCATCACGATTACAGGTGCAGTTGATGCAGATGGGATGAGTGCATTGGTTGAGAGTTGTAGGGAACCACATGTTGCACCAGGTTCTCCTGAGGTTAGCCCCATGATAGGTGATGCAGGGCAAATTATTGATGGCTCTTGTGACATTGTAGTCGATTCACCAAATAGTTGTGTGACAACTCACGACACTACTCCATCTTCACAGGGGATATGCAGAGTATCATCTAGTTGGGAGATTGATTTGTTTCCCTCCCCTAGAAGCAAATCAGTCATTTCATCCCATGCAGTTGATTACGGCAGTTTGTTGAGCCAATTCAGAAGTACAATTCGATTTATTGTTCCAGGAATTCAGAGGTGGGTGATTCAAATCAGAATGGAGTGATTGTACAGTTTGTGAATAATCCATATTTGAGTTTGATGGTGGATTGATCTATGATAATCTACTCTTCAAGTTGGAAGTCGATCACACTCCTAATACTAGTTCAGGGTTGAGCAATAATCGCAATGTTTGGGATCGTTCCAGTGCATCGGGATTCCAATCAGGGCTCACGGAGGAGTTTTACAATGTGTACACAATGAGGAGTACTTATAGTTTTTCCTTTGATCCACCTGTACATGATTTGTGTTCGATGCAAAATTCTTGTACACATGATGATTCTCTTCGCGCAGTCGAAGGAAGCCAGTCATTTTGTGCTCAGAGTTACCATCTTCAGAAGATGAGACTAGAGGCTGCAAGTATTTGACTCAATTGTTTACAGGGGATTACTTGCAGGATCAAAGGATGGACTACCATCATGTTGGTGAGTACCTGATAGAGTTTGCCACTTTTGGGTTTCAATGGGAGACAGGGCTTCCAGGAGGTTGTAGTGGCAGTGGGCATGATGGGTTGGTTAGTTATCACATCCATGGGAGTTTAGCAGGAGTTGTAGAGAGATATTGTGTTGCAGACACTTTCAAATGTTCTTATCTCCACATGATGGATGGATGTGAGGTTTGGTATTTTTGGGATCCAAGCGGCGATAGGTTTGGCATTGTGTATTGGACAAGTCCCATTGGGTTGCTTCACTATTTGCAACATGGTGAAGTGGAGATCAGATTTGAGTAGTGGAAGTCTAAGGGTGCTTTTCATAGCAAACTTCTATTCTGGATTTGGGATCCAAGTATTTTATGTTGGACACTCTCTAGTATGTTGAGGGATCCTTTGTGTGCATCAGGGTTCCGGTCTGGGTTCATTGGGGAGTATTATTGCATGTGCATGATGTTGCTTCACAGTTTGTGGTGTATGGTGTTTTTATCAGGGTGGAGCAACAAGTTGGTTGATGTTTTCTTGAGGGCAAGCAATCTCAGGAAGGGAGGACTGTAATATCCCCTTTTCTAGCTTGCATGGTATGATGTTGTCATTAGCCTATTTCTCCTTGGTTTTGTAGGCTAACCAGGGCTTTTAAAGAATCTTGAGGATTTTTGCCTAGGCAATTTTCGTTGCAGGTCAATTCGGGGCGTCTGGAGGCAGTTTTGGTATACTTACTATTTTTATAAGTCATTAATGCTATTAATAGTAATTCATCAGGTGGGTCGTGATCTCCAATGACAGTGCCTTTTCAATGGAAAGTTGGTTATTATTGTCAGATGATTTCAGTTCCATTGGTTTAATTCGTCTCCGCATTAATAAAGTTTAAATTATAAAGTTAAATCCAATTATTTGACTTTACTAATGTGAGTCTAAAGTTAAGTGGGAAAATGAATAGTAAAAGGGGTCCCTTATTTTAAAATACATGAGACATCAAAAAGGAAAAAAAGAAGTTTATGTTTTATCCCACATTGGTCAAAAGTATGAATGAGCTCTTATGAGAAGCTTATAAAAGTGTTGTAAGGGCTCACTTTCAGCCATGCTTGGTTTATGCTTGATTATTATATTCTCTTAGAGAATTCTGGGAAGCTTTGGCTTTCAGCAAGTTTGAGGACGAAAAACCTCGAGCTTGGAGGCAGTGGACGAAAACCCATTGTTTGTTGGAAATATTGTTCAGGTGTCTCACTTTGTGCTTCAAATTCATACTTCTAGTTATCCAATCCGACCGTAAATTATGTGGCTACAATTGGATATTTCTTCTGTTATTCTAATGAAGATTTTAAGGCAACATTCATATTTAATTTCAGATCTCTATTTTAGTCTGATATTATATGGTTTTCCATATAATCTGTTGGATAAATAGAAATCAGTTTGCATGCAAATTGTTTGTTACTTTTTATGTGGAACATTTGGAAAAAATTGGGGAAAAAATCCATAGGGGATGTTTTAAGAAATGTGGACATATGGAAACCCATTTTATTTTGTGGCTTCTTTGGAGCCTCTTTCTGGCTCCCTCTTGCTATTGTCTCTAGTTTTATTTCGAAATCCCAATGACCTATTGTGGTCAGTTGTGGAGATAAATTTAATATCTTTCTTTCTGCACATTTCATCCAGTTTTTGCTTCTATAGATCTTGACAGCACCTAGGTTCAAGGACTTGATAGCTGAGTTAGAGTGATCTTCAGTTTCACACAAAGCCATAACAAAATTGTTGCCTTACTGGAAAGCATTCACACTTCAAAAACAAATTCTAGCTAATTATGAGGATTTGATTAGAAACAAATCTGATCAGACACAAAATTTTGAATAACCTGTAACTCTGTATTTCATAATTATGCATTTATTTTCTTCCCGAGCAACAATTGAGAAAATGCTAACAAAGTAGCCACCATCTATTTGATCACAACACTACCTTAATCAAAGGAAATAACTTCAGGCACGCACTTGCAATGTTCATGTCAACCTTGACAAAGCTGGCCTAGGCACACACCAGCTCCTTTCACGCCACTTGAATAAAGTCTTGACCAGCCCAAGCGCCAATTTCTGCCACATCTGGCCTGGAATGTTACTCAACAGATTGAATGAGGAAACAATGCCAAGGTGCAACCATTTAAATACATGAAAATGGTTTGTTTTAAGATAGGTCGACCCCCAACATAAAAGCAAGTTGGCCTATATTGATTCACCTACATAACATGCTGATGCTCTTTGATTTTTAGCAATTATCCTTCTCTGGGGCCAACTAAGACAAACCTCAAAGTGAATCATGAAAACTAGTTTTGATTTGAGTAATAAACATGCAGAAGCACAAGAAAATGGTCTTCAAAAGGAAAGTTTTGTATGGTTGCAACATACTTTAATTTCATGATTATTGGAAAAACATAAGCTCATAATTGATTGGCCTCTTGAACATGATAATATCTAAGATACAGAGTGTTTTTACTTCAGATAGCAAGCAAATATCTAAAGCCTTAATCTGGTGAAACATAACTTAGAATCTTGTAGACAAATTTCAGATTGAATTAGGATAGGTAAAAGTATCAATCATATTATCTATAATGTCCCCATTTTCAGCACTTCACTTTTCAGTGATTGATAGCCTATTCCCGGTGTGCTGTCGGATAGTCAGTGGCAGAATTAGGGTTTCCGGTTGTTTGATGGGTTCTCTTGAAGATTAAGGGGTTTGTATGTTGGAGTTTGGCTGTTTGGATTCTGGATTCCTTCTGGGTTTTTAGAGAGATTCGCAGAGGTATGACATGCAACTGCGTTGGGCAACCTTTCTGAACTTACTATTTTTAGTAAGTTATGACGGCTACATTTCGAAGTTTGGGATTTTGAATTGCGGATTCTTTCTGGGTTTTCAGAAAGCTTCACAATGGTATCGCATGCACTTTGATCCGAGCAACTTTCCAAATTTACTATTTTTAGTAAATTCTATTTCTGGCAGTGGTCCTGTTGGCTTCAGTTCAGTTGGCTTCCCTTTGCAGTCAATTCGGTTGGTATGGTTGTTTGGGCCTTTTGATGCATTTTCTGGAGAGATAAGTATTTTAATTAAAATAATGTTATATTATAATGTTATAACCCCTTGGCCTAGCTTCATGACTTTAAGTTGTTCTGAAAAGGGAGACCTCATGGGTGGATGCATCATTAGGGGAAGTTTTAATATTTTTAAGGTCAAATATTTCTCTTGGAGGTGGGACGCCAACTTTTGGAGAGAAGATAATTTTAAATTAAAGAAAAATTGCCTTTATGAAAAAGGACGCCACCTTGAAGCTTGGTCTTTGGTCAAGTCAAACCCTAAAAGCATCTTGTGGAGTGGGGCACACCTTCTGGAAGCATCTAGAGGTGTCTTCTCGAAATTATAAAAGGAAGCGTTGGGTCTTCATTTCAGCATCTTATGACTTCAATATTGTTATGTTGCCGAAATGGTAACAGGATTGCTTCGAGGAATGAATGCCTCCTAGCTTGGCTCTTCTTCTTGCTTGAAAGATAGCAACTAGTTGAGAGATAGTTTGTAATAGGTTTGTCTTGCATTTCAGTTGAGTATCTTGCATTTTTGGAGTTCTAGTTTTGCTTTTCAGTCTCATTTTGAAGTTGTTGAATATCATAGTTGATTGTAAGAATTGCTCATATCTCATGAGATAAAAATATTATTGTTTTGGGCATTGCATAAATCCTTTTCTCTATGTGGGGCGACCATTCTTGCAAAGTTGTAGATTTTTTAATGCAGATTTGGATTTTTACATAGCAAAATCGCCCTTCTCCTTGGCCGTACTATTCTGGGCTGTCTTGGGAAGTGTGCACAAAAATAATATTGCATTTTGTTTGTCATTTCTCAGTCTAGATCTCTTTGTCATCATCCTAGCTTTCGTTTGCATCAAGTCTCATGTCATTCCGACAAGTATTGAGTGAGTTGTGAGTATTTTGGTGGGTTCTAGGGTTGTTGATTGCTTCATTTTAGTTGCTGGTCGGTTATATCAGTCATAGTTAAATGCAGATTTGTGAGGAGTTTGAGTCCAAAGAGGTTTGATAAGCATTGATGAAGTCTTATAATTGTTGCAACATTGAAGAACTTGGATTACTAGGCTCTGGCGAGCATTCTAACATATTGTAAGCTGATTAGTAGTACTATTAGCAATTCTCCTCTCTATCTTTCTCTTACTTTATTGTACTCCCTGCTGAAAAGTGGAAGAGGCTGACTTGCCGCCTATTTACATTATGAGTTGCATTGAAATTCCTTAGTATTTCCGCCATATGGTCGCTCCATTCCCACCTTGGGTTGGAAAGCACATTCTTGGCGTCAAGTTTACTTTCAATATTGTAATTCCTTTCCAGTTTTATTGACGATCCTCTTGCCATATGACAACATCTTTCCCATCTTGAGATTGTGTGCGCATTCTTGGCAAAGAGTTACTTGCAAACTGCTGGTTTTGGTTTGGACTAACCCTAACGGGTGTCTCTTGCATTTGTGTGTTCGTTCAAAATAAAAAATAAAAAATTGGTCCGGTTCATTACAGTGGTATCAGAGCCATGCATCCTGCCATCCTGTGCCCATTAAGGTTCAGTTGAGAGTTGAATGACAGAGAAATCAGTTTCTACACCAGAGGTCAAAACAAAGTTCAGTTTAGCTTTCAGAAGTTTCAAAGATGTTGCGTTTTCTAAGGTCCAGGAATCGTGAGAAGTCAGATTCAACTATGGTATCTGAGGAAGGAAAGGTTAGTGATGCCGTAAGGGATTTCATTGAATATTCCAAACAGTACAAGAGACAATGTGAACATGAGGCTGCCATACTCCGTGAACAATATCAAAACATGCCAGATGATTATAGGAACAATGTTTCATTTGATTCCTATTTGAATTGTGTGGCATTACTGAAGCTCGAAAAGTTGGAGATGGTAAACCACATCAGGAAAATGATAAAAAGGGAAGCAGAACAAGCCTTGGTTGAAGGATCAAAGGAGAATGAAGCAAAGGTGCTTGTTTGTGGTTTGCAGCCCACAAATATGCAAGTTGAAGAGAAAAATCAGTCATCTAGCATTGAAGATGGCACAAGCAAGGTGCACATGTCACATCAAAATGATCGTGAGCTTGATGAAGATACTTTGGTACTTGAGGAGTTAAGGGTAGAGCCCCATAATACTTCCCTTGACTTGCATGTAATAGGAAGTGATGAAGATCAACTCGGTGAAAAGAACATAACAACAGTCTTGAGTCCTAATAAGGATTCAACCTATGAAGGTCTTGAAGCTAAGGGCTTGTAATGTCCCCATTTTGGCCATTAGCTCTTCATTTGGTTTTAGCCTATTTCCAGAAATTTGTAGGCTTGTCTGAGGTAAAATTTGGGTTTCCTTCTTCGAAGGTTCTATGGCATTTCAGGGAGTTTACTATTTATAGTAAATTCTATTTTTGGCAGTATGCAGTTTTCAGTCTTCAGGTCTTCATTTTCAGTTGGAGAAATTAAATGAGTTCAAGTTTTGGCTTCTGAAAACTTTATATTGGTGAATTTCGTAAATAAAGGCATTAATGTTATAATTTGCAGTTGACCCCTTGGCCTAGGGAAATAACTTTATGTTGTTCTTAAAAGGTGGACTTGAAGGGGGACGCCTTCATAAGAATTAAATATTAATAAAGTCTTTAATGCCTTGAGGAAAAGTGGACGCCATTTTAATGAGGAGTTAATATTTTTTTAAAAGTTTAATGTTCCTTGAAGTGGGACGCCATCTTGAGTAATTAAAAGATATTTGGAAATTTGAAGAGTCCTTTGTGTCTTTTGGCGTGCCTTGGAAGGAATTCGAAGAGACATCTCCTTTTCTATAAAAGAGAAGCCTGGCTCCAGCATTTGGTATCCATGAATTTATGCTAAAGTTATGCTGTCGAAATGACAATTGATATTTTGCTTCGAGGAAAGCTTACCTCCTAGCCTCTCACCAATTTCGTGTTTGAAATACAACACCTAGTTGGACATTTGCTGCTTCTCAAATCAGACTAGCAGATTGAGCTCAACAGATGAAGATTTTTTGATGAAATTTTCAGTTTTGAAGTTGCTGATACAGTCACAGCTGAAGGTGGTTTTTGCATACAGCTTTTGGAGTGAATTTAATTTGCTTGTGGGTACTTTTCCAATCTATTCCTACACCCAAGGCGACCATCTTTGGAGAGTTTCAGATTTTAATTTTGAGTTTCTGATTTTTTATGTCAAAGTCGCCCTCAAGGAAGGCCGTACCATTCTAGAGAGCTTTGGTATTTGTGCCAAAAATTATATGTTAAGATTTGATGTTGTTTTGTGGTCAGAATTTGGGCGCCTACCTCCTAGAAGGTCTCTGCAAAAGACATCATTCGATTCTGAGGTATTTTGAATGAGTTATGAATATTTTAGTGGGTTCACAGTTGCTGGTTCTTCATTGCAGTTTGCTGATTTTTCTTATCAGACTTTAGAAGTTCAGATTTTTTATTATTTATCAGCAGTTAGAGAGATAATTATTTGTATGGGATCATCCATTACTCATGTGCTTTGAAGCTATTGTAATTTACATATAATTTGCAGCTCACTTCTTATTTGTAAGACTGTTAACAGTAGTACTGTTTTAGTCCTTAATCGCTGCAATTAATTCTTCTTTCTTCTCACATTAAGTACCCCTGGATGGTCTACCGCCAGTGTGGATAATTGAATTTGTATCTCTCTTTGTACCCACTCTCAAGTGGTGAATCCCCACTCTTAAGTGGATACCCACCGCAGCGCATGAATTAGATAGTTGTATCTTCATGGCTGGTAATCCGCCTAATTGTTTCAGTTTCAATTAATAACTTCGTCATATGTTAGCACCTCACCCTCAGTGGGATCTTGAGTGCACATTCTTGACGTTGAGTTTGTTTCATTTCAGTTATTTCTTTAGTTTCTCCGCCATATGACAACACCTCTTCTTCCTTGGGATTGAGTGTGCATTCTTGGCGTTGAGATCTTTCAAACTTGGATTTCAATTTTGGAGCTAACGCTAATTCAATTGGCGTAGTGTTGATTGTGTTGTAAAAATTTCAATGAAAAAATTGGTTAGCATATTTCACTGGTATTAGAGCAGAAGATCCTACCATCCTGTGGATTAGTGCTTCATGTTTAGGAAGATGAGTGATAGAGATCTTCGGTAGTACATCGAAAGTCAGAGCAAATTCTAGTTCAGCTCCTTGTGGTATCCAGAAGTTGGCAGTTAGGCATGGCTAATGAAGGAGAGATGAAGTTAAGATAGGACTCACCTCATTATTATTGACACCCTGAGATAGAATTGTGGGTCCTGATAGTATTTTGTATTAAATATGATAGTGGAGAGTTTTCAAGAGTTGGATGAAATTGGAAGTAGTTTGTTTCCAAGAAGAGTTGCTATATTGAAGATATTTTCTGAACTCAAAACAAGTATGTTGCTGGTTGAATTAGGTATGCAAGATCGAATATATTATTTGATGCATTACCTCTTCATTTCAACTTGGAGTGAACAGGAGGAGGTTGTAGTGGCAGCAATGAGAAATAGTTTAGTTTTGACTATCAATGAGATGGATGACATTCCGAAATCTGTCCTAACTTTTTTGTTAAACATTCATGAACAAGAAGGAAAGAATTCCTCTACTACTAGTTTGTTGATCAAAGATTTGTTCATTCAGTGTGAGAGAAAATTGAATCCACACTTGAAGAAGACAGCGCAAAAAAATGAGGTAGTTATTAGTGCAAAGGATGGGAATAAAATGTTGTTTCTCAATGATTCTAAGGCGGTTTCTCAAGACGTACCTATTGATATGCAGTTGTCCGCACATGCTGAGGGTGAGTGCAAGGAGGCAACATCAATTTTGAATACATATGAAGAGTCTACGACAAGTAATCAAGAAGAGCCCTTGGAATGCTTTAACCACTTAAGTGTAAGAGATCAGAAATATTCGTTATAATTTTTTCGTTTTTCAATTTACAAATTACAAAGTAGTGCACCCGTTAAGGTTAGAGGAGAAAACCAAAACGTGCAAGAAAGCAACTCTAACCAGAATGGCGCCGATGATGGCGAGCATTGGTCAGAGGATCTAAATTGAACTGCTTATGTTGTAACTCTAACCAGAATGGCGCCGATGATGGCGAGCATTGGTCAGAGGGTCTTCTATTCTAAATGCAGAAAGAACTCAACGCTGGCATGTGCCACCAACTGGGAGTGAGGGGCGACCATATGACGGAGTGAATACAATAATAATGCTCCAAAGATAAATGCTGAGAAATGAAATCACTCAACACCCAGAATGTGCTTGCTAACCCAAGATGGGAAAGTAGCTACCATAGGGCGGAGATAAATTAAATACAATATCAAATACTGAGCGAGAAACTGAACATTACAAATTATGATGAGCAAGAATAACTATACTGTCAGTACTACTGCCAGTTTACAATATGAATGATAAGATCTTGCTGTAAATGTGAATCAACATATAGATCAAGCTGCAATAATATGTATTGAACTTCCTTCACTGAATAACAAAGATTAGATCTGAAAGTGCAATAAGCAGACCAATCTCAAATGCTGGTTTTTGACAGTCCAGATTTCTTTGTGCACGAACAGCAGCCCCGTACTTCACGATTTCACTCACAACTTGCTCAAAACTGCATCAAATCTCATGAGACAAAATGCCTAATGATCCTAGTATGATGGCGACTCAAATTAAACACTGAAAACTGATCAAAAGACGCTATTTATTTGATGCACGGATTCCAATGCAGGTCTGAAATAGTACGGCCCAGCAAGAGGGCGATTTTGCATTTATGAATTAAATACTCCTTTAAAAATTCTACAACTTCAGACAAAGGGGCGCCTAGCCAAGACAGGGAGAAAGAGACAATACCCAGAACAATCTTTTTGGTATTTTTTGATTTACAACTTAAAACTCGAATCTGCTGTAGCTAAAATGCAAGATCTAGAAAACTCTAATATGCAAAAATCAGAAACTAATTAGACACAATGCAGATTACAATGCACAAATCCCAAATGAAACTCACAAACTTGACTAAAAATCACCCAAATAATCAAACCTCTCCACTAGGTGCTGTCTCTCAAGCACGAAGTCAAGCCCAGACTAGGAGGCATTCATTCCTCGAAGCAATCCCGCAACCATTTCGGCAGCATAACATTAGCATAGACAAAAGATGATGAAATGATGCTCAAGTCTCCTTTTTATAAGTTTCGGTTGACTTCACGAAACCCTAAAATCCAACTCAATGACAAAACCCTAGCTCATTCTTCAAGATGGCGTCCTTTTCCCTTTTAGCTCAATATTCATATTTTAATTAAAATCACACCTTGATAAATGTGCCCATATTAACTTGCTTTGACTTTGGAAAATTCATCAAAAATTAAATAAATCCTTAATGATGGCGCCACCCTTCAAGTCCACCTTTTAAAATAACATTAAGTCATTTGACTAGGCCAAGGTGATAAAATAACATTAAATTATAATGTTATTTTTTTTAAGTGAAAAGAGCTCAACTCCCCAAAACTGCATTCTGAAGCCCAAAACTGAATACGCCACTTGAGTCAACTGAAAGGGAAAGTCAACTGCCTGAGAGCCACCTATTTACTGCCAAAAATAGAATTTACTAAAAATAGTAAATTCCTGGAAATGCTCAGAAAGCCGAGATGAACATACCACTGCGAAGCTCTCTGAAAACCCAGAAAGAATCCGCCATTGAATCCACTAACTCTAAGCAAGGACATCCTTAAAAATAGGAAACCCTAATTTTACCTTCCGACTAGCCTTCAGGTTTCCAGAAAAAGGCCAACGGTCACTGTAAAGGTCAAGTTCGAGAAGGGGACATTACAATCCGCCCTTCCCAAAATTGCTTGTCCTCAAGCAATACCACCACAACTCCAGAAATTTTAAAACTAAACCATACGCAACAAGTATGATCCCTGGTTCCCAAACCCATCGCAGGAAGGACCCACCATGCCGATGCTGCTCCACTCTGATCACATCCGTGAAATCATCATGCCTATGTTGCACTAACCTTCCTTGCAACCCCAAAGTGTTACTGTCCATGATACTCATACTGAAAAATCTTAAAGCACTGAAACCAGCTTCATGCGACGTCTCATGTCCAAGAGGCCCAAAGTCAACAGTATCAACTATACCACTGTCAACCACAATGGATAGGCTGCTCAACTCAAAATCAAACTCCGCAACATACCTCCATATTGTAACAAACAAAGCCCTGATGGAAGAAATTATATCTTCAAATCTTCTTGCAAAGAGGAAAGCAATCCTTTGCAAGAGCTCAACAAATTCAGCCTCATGGCTTCTTCTGGAGCTACTATGCATCAACTAAATTATATCGACACCACCATGAAGACTTCTAATCACTCTTACTGTTCCAACTCCAAGAGTCTCAGAAGGGAAAGCCAAAGCATGTGGAAGTTCGTTGTCCAAAACCAATATAGTAAAGAAACTATCAAAATTTGCTTCACAAACCTCCATAGGATGCACTCCAAAAGTAGAATAGGTGCGAAGGAACAAATAATCTCTGCTGTTCAAGGCCGAAGTCAGCGAAGTGCAATCTGATTTTAGTACCTCACACAAGAAAAAACAGCAGCACCAAAGAAATTCCCAAGTGTGAGTGTATGATATGAGCATAGAGTTGCAAGGTAACAACTCAAAAATGGCCGAAAAACATACTAGAGCAATCTCCATCTGAAAACTACCACCTCGTTGGCAAGTGGTGATGAAAAAACTCTCCCAAACGAGAGTAACTCCACAAGTAACAGGGCTGGTCTGCTTCCAACCAGCAAGCACGAGTCTCAAAATCTACTCTTGTCTTAGCCAAGGATCAACGCCAAGAGCAACCAATTGTTCCTCTTTCCAATCCATACTCAAAATTTCTCTCCAATCCATTTGTCGATGAACAAACGGAACCATCATGGGGCTGGAAAAGAAAGTCACAACATCATTAATACTGAAATTTTGATCCTTATCCTTCAAAAAGTCGTTCTTTCCACAAGTAATAAGCTCTATCAACCCATATTGAGAATCCCAAGCATGGATACCCAACTGAAAGTGATCTCCAACATACTGAAAAGAAAACTCAACACATTCCCAAATGCTAGTAAGGATCAAGTGCATACTGAAGAGATTGATGCCTCCGCTAATGAACCTTTGAAGCCTATCTATGAAAGCTTCAACAACATGGGAGCATGAACTATTAAATGACTTCAAATCCAAATCCAAAAATAGACCAATATGTGCCAAAGTATTGTTCAACCAAAGGGATGGATTGACAAACATGCAAACACCAAGTTCTGGTCCATCTTCATTCCCTTCTTCATGAGTAACAAGACTTAAATCTTCGCTTCTTGCTGCTGTACTGAAGTTACCAGCAGCTACCAAATCTTGCCTTGTTAACACCTTGGTGTTGAAGATGTTGAAATCTCCTCGAATCAACACTTCCCATGTATAGACTTCATCCTCAAACCCACTTATGCATTCATTACTAATCAGCAAACGTGGCACATCCACATACTCGGTCTCATTCTCTGTTTCAACTTCCATCACATAGAGAGGATTGCCATAATCTCCTTCATCACTTTCTTCAAAGAGAGGATTGTCAAAAACTTGAAAGTCACCCCATCCATCTTGTTGATCCAAATCTGCACTTGTAACTTCAGTCCTTCTTGTGAGACCTTCTAGGTCAAACTCCTCTCGAAGACTATCAAGCTCACCGATTACTTGCTTGATTTCTTTGGCTCTATGTGCATTCTCTTGC
>VDFB02243933.1:0-17794 GCA_007258455.2 Sequoia sempervirens | reverse complement strand
GAATGCACCGGGGTGGACATGGCCATGCATCATGTAGCATCCACAGTACGGGGCGGCTATTGATTGATGTGACTGCAAAAAACTCACCTCACCCTCATAAAAATGCTAAAATGCAGAGATGTAGTGTTGACTATTTAGATGCTATGTCAGGTGGGTCCCTCCTAATTTCACCGTTTTCCCAATTTCCTTAACCTTACTCTTTTCTCAGTTTTCGTTCTGTAGCTATTAACCGCGCAGTTTCATCAAGTATTAAATAAATTGCATAAAAAATGGTAGAGTTGTTGAGCCGTAACTATCACGGTTTTCAAGTGTATGCAGAATGGCTTGGCGCGGTTTCAGATGCACAATGTTTTTGTGTAATTGAAATGTATTTAAGACTTCTATCTTAGGGAGAGGACCTAGTAGTTGTGCACCCTAACTTCAAGTTCTTAATTCTCCTACATGAAAATTTCAAATCACTCCCAATTTTTTACAGTGGCTTGCTTGATAAGTCCCCTGCTTACAACTTTCATTTCAAGTTGTCATCATTAATTTTGATACCTTAATTATGCGTTACCGTAAAAAGTGTAAAAAATCCCTATTTTCTAACCCCCTACCAACCGTAGTGAATTACCACCCCCGATTCTTGAACACTTTACACCAATACTTGAACACTTTATCATAAAAAAAAATCACTTTCTATTTTAAATATGATTGTACATTGTTGACAAATTAAACAACTTGTTACTAATAATTAATTAAATATGAATTACTTATAATTACTAATAATCTTTAAATAGCACATATTTTTTTTACTACATGAATAATTTTTACCTATAGATTATTTATAAATTACATTTAATTGTGACTAAATTATCTATAAACTTTTAATAAACTACTATTCCTATGACCTATCGCTTATAACCTAACCCTAATTTGTAAGTTTTTCTTACCTCCTCATTTGGTCGATCCTGTAGCCGCCGTGTCCATTGCTAAGGGCTGCAACCAACGTGCCCATTGTTGAAGCTCTACAATGAACGTGTCCATCCGCGAGATCTGCAACCATGCAACGGAAGATGCTGACCAAGTAGGTAAGGTTGCATATATTTTTGTTGGTTATCTTTGATTTTTGTTCGGTGTTTTAACAAGTTTGTTGATTTGCAGGTCGCCTCCTCTTCCCATATTCATGAGCCCCTGGGCGAACTAACTTCCTGATCCGCCGCCGGCTTAGTAGCAGTGTTTTCGAGTATGGTGCGCTTCGCCTCCTGTGACGAGAATGTCGTCTACTGTTCACTTCCCCGCCAATCCTGTAGCCGTCACCTGCTGTCGACCATGCAACTGTGTCTATGGACACAACCATTTTACAAGGGTTTGGAACTCTTTGAGCGGTAAGGTCTTTTCTGACCTTACTGGGGCTATGACCCATTTTCGGTGGTATTAATTTTTGCATTGCAGTTTATTTCTAAAACTTTAAGGTTAGGGTTTATAAATTTTGGATTGATGTTCTTTGATTTTCGAAAACCCACAATAAAATTTGGTGGTCTGATAAATTTAAGGCCTTCTTCTTTTTCTCGTTGTTCTATCAGAAGATGTTTTGTTTTTTTGGGGAATACCCAACTGGAAAATTGGGCTCAGTAAGGTGCTAAAAGCATTTTAGGGTCAAGCCGCTAACTTTTCTGAGCGTTTTCTGATAAAATTATAAGATGCAAAGTATACTGTTTTCTGATAAAACTTACAGTAACCTCATATGCTTTTTCCTTATTGCTTCATTTGAGAAAATTGCCCATATTTGGTATTGTCTATTTGCAAAAACCAAGTTTCCCACTGCGACAAAAGGATAAAATGGGTTAATGTTGTCAGTCACCCATGCGTTTGCTGCAACCTCATCACTTGCAATCTTCTCAAGCTCGCCGTTGTCAACTCCCACAATCACTTCGATTCCAGAATTGTTCAGGGCCTGCAGCACGTCCAGATTTGCTTTGAATAATCTCACCTTTCCTATGTTGTTCGACTTCAACGGATTCACTACCTCTTTGGGAGAAGGCAAACTGTTTGAAAGCTTTCCGTAGCATACTCCTATCTTTGCACCATCTGATAGACATAGAAATAAGAGATTTTATTAACATGAGATCAATACAATTTACTTTGGTATAAGTTTTTCATAGTCTATTAATTAGAATAGTACATGTTTCTGATGTAATTTGTGTATGTTTTCTGTTGGAAAAAAAAACTAACACCTGTCCAAAATGCTTTGTCTTGGGATAAGAATGTCCTCAGGTGATGAATCCCAGTACTCAGTAACTGTCAACTGATAAATCCCAGTACCCACTAATTGTCAAATGGACTGAAGGTGTGACAAGAAGACTTAAAGTAACAAAGACAAAAACTTACAGTAACCTCATATGCTTTTTCCTTATTGCTTCATTTGAGAAAATTGCCCATATTAGTGCTTTTACTTGCTTTTCTAGGGTTTTAGGAATGATATGATTAAAACACAACATGACCAATGAACCCAATAAGCTTTGTCCTTTGTAATTGCAGGTACATAGCAGAGAATATTGTATATTATCTAATGAATGTCATTCCATCCAACCATCAAAACCCAAATTATAACTTAACCCATTCAGTATTGAAAAGCCATAGTATAAAGAATCTGAGACAAAAATTCACCTGTGTTCTTTGTACTGCCTGCCAACAAACAGATTATTTAATATCTAAACATTGAGTACCCAACATAATATCAAATCATGCAAGAACTTATCACGTTCAAGTTCATCTTCATGCAAGAGATAATATAAAAAAAATTAATGGGAAATTATCTATTCATTGCTATTGTACACCTTTTTATTTGGTTTCTATCTCGTTTGCTTGGCCAAACTGGTAGAGATAACTTCTCTCCTATCATTTTCAAAGGGCGGGACAAATCTTGCATTTTATCATCGTTAAGTCCATTTTAGTTGGTCGGTTGGGGTGTCCTTTGGTGGCTTCAGTGTATTCAACGAATCATGGGCTAAAAATTGGTTTGGTTGGATTGCAAGCAGCTGCAAAAGTTTCAGTACAAGTCAAATCATGCCTGGTGTTTAAGTAATTTTTAGGTATGCTTGAAGTGTCCTTCGAGAGTCTATAATTTTTATCTTCAGTCTCCAATGTTTATATAGCAATCTTCATGATTGAAGACATGGTATCTTCAATCTCCAATGTTTATACAACAATCTTCATGATATTGAAGACATGGTATCTTCAATCTCCAATGTTTATATAACAATGTGCATAGACTAAAGATGGCATGCAATGAAAAAAGTTGATTCAACTTATTGTTATATAAACATTGTAGACTGAAGACAACATGCAATCAAAAAAGTTGAATCAACAAATTCAACAAATTGTTATATAAAAATTATAGATTGAAGATAGCATGTGAACATTGTACGCAGAATAGTTGTTTCAACACATTGTGATATAAACATTGCAGATTGAAGATAGTATGTGAACATTGAAAACAAAAACATATTTTTGAAGAGATCATTGAACATACATATATATTTAGTTACAAAACATCACATGCTAGATTGAAGATAGTGTGTGAACATTCAAAACAGAAACATATTTTTGAAGAAACATTACATGCTAGATTGAAGATAGCATGTGAACATTCAAAACAAAAACATATTTTTAAATAGATCATTGGACATACATATATATTTACTTACAAAACATTACAAAATGACCAGCCTGTACATGCTGCAAAATAGGCATGGTTTGCACAATTGTTACATGGTCATGCATTGATATATCCACTTACAAAACATTACAAAATGGCCAGCCTGTACATGCTGCAAAATTGGCATGGTCTGCACAATTGTTACATGCTCATGCATTGATATATTCAGTTACAAAACAAAATGACCAGCCTGTACATGCTGCAAAATAGGCATGGTCTGCACAATTGTTACATGCTCATGCATTGATATATCCAGTTACAAAACATTACAAAATTACCATCCTATAGATGCTGCAAAATAGGAATGGTCTGCACAATTGTTTCAAGGACTGCAAATTATAACCATTGCAGAATATACAAGGTCTGCTAAATCAAACATATATTACGCAAATAGGCAATGCTAAATAGATATGTAGAATTGATTAGTTTACCATAAATCCAAGGAATGGTTCTGGCTCCTCCTCCATAGGACTCTCTGTTGAAGTTTTAGTTGGAGTAGCTGAATCAACATGGGGCTCCTCCTCCATAGGACTCTCTGTTGAAGTTTTAGTTGGAGTAGCTGAATGAACATGGGGTGTAACAGGGGTAAGATGACCAAACATATGTTCATCTAAAAGCCCAGAAAATTGGAACTGTTTGACAGGGGAGTGAGGGGGGCTATGGCTAGTAGCAACTTGGAACTTGGTAAGAGCAGCGTATGCAGGGGTTAAAATGTTGTACATATCTCTTAAAATGTTATGGTGTTCAGGTAGGGGAGTTGATGGAGTACTCATCTGCTCAAAACTAGTTGTAACTTGTGTTGTATTACCAAGTAGGGGAGCTGGAGTACTTGTCTGCCCAAAACCAGTTGTAACATGTGTTGTATTACCAGGTAGGGGAGTTGATGGATTCATCGTTTGCCCAACACTAGTTGTAACATGTGTTGTATTACCATTCTTGACCTGCCTTTGTTTCTTTCTCAACTCTCTCTCCTTTTGTTTTTGAAGCCTTTCCTCCTCCCTCCTCTGTCTCATTATTTGTCTTTCAATTTTTTTCTCTTCCTTATTTTTTCTTTGCTCAATTTGACAAAGCTTTTTTGCTTCCATCTGTTTTTTCTTCCTTTCTTTCAGCTGTTGAAGTTCAATTTTCCTTGCTTCTTGTTGTTCTTGCAAAGCTATATAATCGTTTGACGTTAGAATTTGAGATGTTTTGCCCAATCTTAGTGCATTATTGTCAGATGGAATGGACCTCTTTCTAACCCTTTCAATGGGCAGCTTCAGAAATTTGCTTAAAGAGCCTTGACTACATAGCACCTCTTCATCTGTTGTTTCCAAAGCACCTTGGCTATCTTCAGCTTCATTCAATTCAGCTTCATTCAATTCTGAATTTGTAGAACCCCATATTGTTGTATCTGCATAATAATGAACCACCTCATTGCTTGGTATTGGAGGTGGAGAAGGCATGCTTAAAGATATTTCCTCATTTTGGAAATCAATTTGCACTCCTAAGTTTTCTGCTCTTTCTTTAACCCAATTTGGTGGGTCAAACTGAGTTGGTAGACTTAAGTCATTGTCATTTTGTGTTTGGCTGACATGAGTATGAGTATGTGAACTTTTTTCTTCATCTGGGTCAGATGTTGCTGTTGATTTTTCTGCTGTCATTTGTTTCAAACATTCTTCCACTTGAGTTTCTTCATAACCAGCCATCCTCAAGATGCTTGCAATGCCTTCAATCTCATTGTCTTCTTCTATATTGAATGCTTCACTTGGCTTCATGTCCTTACAAAGTGCATCTCTATCCAATGGCCAAATTCCAGTCCTACGAAAACCTGCTTTGATGTTTTCAGGCACAAGAGCAAGATTGAAAGCTTTGCTTGCAATTTCTGCCATTTCTGCTCTTCTTATTTCTATGTGTGGATGTTTTTCCATCCACTTTGACCTCTCTATTTTAAAATGTGTCTTGAACGGAGAAAAGACACTTACATCCAAAGGCTGCAGTTTGTGGCTGGTATGGGCAGGCAGCGTGAGAAGATCAATACCTAGAGATTTGGCTTTTTGGATAGTGTTTAAAGCCACATGGCTTCCATGTCCATCAAAGATAAGTAGTTGTCTGTTTGTGGGTGAAGCCCCACCTGGAACTGATCTAGCAAAGTGATGCAGCCAATTCAAGAATAATTCTTTAGTCATCCAAGCGTGTGGCTGTGCTGCCATGCAAGCTCCTGCTTCACAATTAGCAATGTAATTGTTTAGTTTTTTTTTTGCCTTGAAAATATAGAAACCTGGTATGCTGTAACCTGCTGCATTAATACAAGACAGTATTGTAATCCATTCTCTACTTTTAGATAAAATATATGGCACACTTTTGCTACCCACTTTTGCAAGCACTTTCATTCCACAATTTTTGCCTGCTTGCACACCTGTTTCATCACAATTCCATATCTTGGTTGGCCCATATTGATTAGCTTTGTAAAGTTTTTCCAAGTTGTCATAGAAATCAGCCACAATACTTGGTCGCAACATTAGTGCTCTATCCCTATCTAGACCCTCGGCTGCCCGTAGTGTCAATTCTGGATGACGTTTGCGGAAACCCATCCACCATGATCTTCCTGGTAAACCATTCTTGAATGGATTTGGCCTATTTTGACAGATGTGGGCCACATGTGATTTTAGTTGAATAACCTCCAATCCATGACCAATTTGAGCTAATTCTTTGCACCACTCAACTACTTCTTTCTCTTCTTCCATAGACAGGATTGTTGGTGGTCCTTTTCTTTTTGTTGTTGTTAGTCCATACAGCCAATATGTTAAACTAGTAGCAGGAATTCCCCACTTTTTAGATGCTGCTCTTATCGAAAGCCCATAGTCCTCAACATCTTCCATGGCATGAGACATATCTTCTTTGTCCATGTACTATTATTGCACTTTGTCTTTTTTCTAGAATGTTGAGAAGTTTGGACATCAACATCCATAGTCTCCACATTGTTATCAGTAGGTGGATTGGCTGAAGTCTCACCATCATCTGAGTCAACCACTTGAAATTTCACACCCCGTGCTAAACGAGTTCTTGACATTCGGTTTGTTCTCTTGCTTTTTCTCTTTCCTGCAGCCATAATGCCTAGAGAAAAAATTATCAAATATTAGTTATTTTGTAAAGGCATGTAGTAATATATCAAGAAAAACCATCCAGACCAAGCCTTTACAAGTGATCCATGAATACAATGTTCACATCTTTCATGAAAGTTGCAGGTGTATTTGAAAGTCCAAACAAAAACACTAAACTCATAATGGCATTAGCATTTTTTATAAGATTTTTCAAAACATCTTTTCTTAATCTATAATTGATAGTGTCTGAATCTCAAATCTATCTTAAAATAGACCATTGATCTTCTTATCTACCTTGCATCAGAAACTAGTTCTTGATCATACAACAGTCTATAAAAAAAATGCAAGGTACAATTATTTTTAACAATAAGTAGTTTGGTTTTCAAAATATGTTCAAACTGTCACTTCCACTCATGTAAGTTCAGACACTTTCAACACGAAAGTATTCCAGAAACATGAACCAAGCATTTGTTCAAACATGTTTTATCAAAACTATAATTTTGATAATTCAGGAGCAAAGAACAGAACTATTTTTTTCTCACATCAAACATGTTTAACAAACCATGAGGTGTATTTATTTTATTAAGGGATAACTACAATTGAATGTGCTGCTTGAATGGCAAGCAACTATGATTAGAGCAATATCAAATGCATACTTTGATTGTTCTTGTGTTCTGTTCTATTTCACCGCTGCTAGTAATTGCAACATCAATGCAAATTCAATGTTCAGAATGTATTCGAAATGTTTTCTAGTTTACTTTACTTGACTCTAGAAGCTAGAAGCTAAAAGTCTCTATTGTTGAGCTGACTATGAAGAAATTGTTCAGTGCTGATCGCTAAGTGATAGTAATAATTATAATCAAAGGAAGACAAGCATTAACAAAAACACAACCTTTGTTACTATTGGCTTGCCCATTTATTTGACCGTATATATTTAAATTAAAGATCGTGCCCACTCCCACTCCCACTACGTGATTTAACCATTGATGCATGCTTAGAAACAGACTGTTTTGGCATCTATGCAAATTCAATGTTTAACACGTATTCAAAACATTTTTTAGTCTACTTGACTTGACTCCAGAAGCAACCTGCTACGAAGAAACTGTTCAGTGCTGACCTGACTATTGGCTTACCATCTATATATAAAACAAATAACCTTCTTAAAAGAGGTTTTTCAATTAATGATATGAATTTCAATTTTATTGATTTTGGATTTTGATTGTGTTTGTATTTTTATATTTTTGATACAAAAGTACAAGCATAATCAAAATACAACAATATTGAAAGGTTTTTCAATATTGAGTAAAGGCATGGGGTGCAGGAGTGTAGGAAGGAATACCTTTGTCTACATTTGCTTAGTTATCAACTAATTATTCTAGTTTATATTCGATCACCATGCAATCTTTTTGTTGACTAAGTTATCACTCATTTTCGTAGCTCATATTTAGGAAACTCCCTTCAACGCTATTTGGCAATCAATTATGTCACAACATCTTGCTAGGTAAAATCATTCCTAAATTGTATAATCATATCACGTTTCCAACTCAGTTTTCACTTCAAGTTTCCTACTCATATATTACTCCAAATATATTTTAATAGCATACATTCCTAGCATTTAACACTTCAAAATATATTATTCAACTAATAGTTTTGTGAATTCTAAAATATGTAGATAAAACATTCATATTATGACTTTCTAAATTATAAATCTAAGCAAAATTAAGTGATGATATCCTTGAGAATAGTTGACTAAACAAATTATAATATATAGCAATATATTTTATTAGGGTTTCATGCTTATTCTTTCTAGTATCCTTTGTTGTTCTTTTGTTCTCGTACTACTTATTTGAATAGGAAATTCTTATATTTTTTTACATTTATTATAAGAAATTTTAGCTTGACATACTTTTACCTTCACCTTCTCTATTCTTAAGATGAAGATGGAGACTTAAATATAAGACCATTAAGAATAGAAAAATGAAAGTAATCGAGACTTAAGAAAATTCACCAATTCAATTGACCAACTAGTTATAATGAAAATAACACCACATTCACCTATTTTGTATTGATTGATTTGGTCGACTGATGCTTAATCAAATCTAACCCTCTGAGCTATTTTGATCCATTAAAGGTCGTAAAATTCTATGTTTTGCAAGGGTTTATAATTCATCATTGACTGATGGTCTGAGCTTCCTAGCCTTTAAGTTATGTCTTTTAAGGCCTTCAACCCACTTGTTTACTGACCCCATTTGTTAGAGCACCGGGTGAGCCAATCAAATCATAAGTTTACAGTTTGGGTATGGGTATCAGTGAGTCTTTTAATGTCGTTGATGTGTATGGGTCTTGAGCCAATCAAATCATAAGTTTTGTTTTTCCACAAATGACTTAAGTTGTCTAGCGATGTTCATCTTGATCATGCATTACTAGCCCCATTTTCCCTAATAACTCAAGTTGTTTATTACTGGACATACCTTTTTATACCTTTTAAGTCGCTCTAACTATATGCTTTGTGGAGCCCTTTATTTTGAAAAACTCTCCCCGCAAATAAGAAAAATGCTTTTGCTTTGTGGAATGAACATGGGTTATTCTATTTTACGGCTTCACTCTGCAAATGGGTACAAAACATTAAGCACTGTATCCCCTTCCTCTACTCATTTTCTACATAACTGTGGACGCTTTCGAACAGAGAAGACAGATTCATTAAATTTGAGCAAACACTCGATGTTACAGAAGAAATGCTCAGGATTCAATGGAGGAAGAATTTATATGATTCTTGAAAAATGAGACATTTAATCAAAACGTTTTTGACATATTTTGGGCTCTTTCATATAGTCTCCCATAATGCGTATCGGTGAAAGTGTACACCTCCTTCATCGTAGGATCTAGTATTTTTCAATGCGGTTGTTTGCTTCTTGTGACGATGATGATACTGTTATTGTTGATATGGTTAGTTAGATGCTAGTTGATGCTGTTATTTCATTTTGGACATGATTACCTTATATGACATGATGGTTGATTATATCAGTTGATTTTCTGAATTATGATATGATGTAGTGTTTTAATTTAATATGTTGTGAGATGATTATTAGTTAGAAATGTAATTCATGGATTATGTTATAATTGTTAGAATAGGTGTGACGAAGGACAATATAGCATCACTCATTCGCGAGTGCCCTGTTATATTGCCATTCCTTCTCACAATGCAGTATCTTGATTTAATGCTTTGATATATATGTATATATGCACATGTACACAACTTCATTTGTATGCAGGATTGCAGGTATAAGTCTCGATTCCACCTGCTTCAGCAGGATAGGGCGAGCACCAAATAACCCAACGGATAAATGTTGATACAGAGGTGACGATGAAGTCCTTCCGTTCCATGATGTCAGGTCGTCTCATTGTTTGGTATGGTTGTTGATTTTGTGTAATTGTCGTCTTTGTCTGTTGTGTTTGTGTTTTGTCTTATGTGGGCATTGATAATTATGATTTATCTTAATGATTGAAATAGATTATTTATTTTAATGCTGAATTATATTGTAATTAAATATTTAATTATTTTAATTATTTTCAAAAATCTGATATTGCAATTTAATTATTAATTAAATATTAAATATGTTTAATTATTTTAATTAATTAAATTGGTGGTGGATAATTATGTGAATAATTTAATTAAAATAAATATGTAATGTGAGGTGCAAGAAAAGTTGAAAAAAAATAGGAATTAAAGCAAAAAAATAAATAAAAGAATTAGAAAAGACAGTGGGAGCCAATAGGGAGAAAAGCTTGTTTTAAAGAATTGTCTTTCTTTTTATCTGGGATTTTTGGGAGAGCTTTGAAAGATGAGCAATATATTTTATTTAATCATGAATTTTTGAGTAGTTTTACACACACACACAGAAGAATAGAAAATTGAAGTACTCCAGGGATTGTTGAGTTCGTTCTGGACTACGGATTGGAATTGGATTCAAGGGCATCTTCAAATTTGCATTGGACTCCAGGTTCCTCTCATAGTTTTCCTCGTACCTTTCTATTCTCTGTTTGTTTCTGAAAAGAAAAATAGATCTTATTAAAAAAATATTTTTTGTGAATATAGAGAACCTCTGTTGAAAACTGAAACTAGAGCAAATTATTAGACTAGAAAACAAAGAAAATTCATAGCAACTATACTATCCAAATTTTGTCAAAACAAGAACCCTGATCTTCTGAAACATACAATCTATCAAAATAGGATTTTAGAATGAGATGATTTAGTTATTGAAGAAAATAAAATTTTGGGGGTTTTCTCAGTATTTTAATATATAATGGATCTGTGCTATTGCTTTGTAATTTCTCTATTTTCTTAACATTTAAGAAAATCTGTTTCTCTATTCTGTCTCTGTTTGTTTTTATATTTATGAAAATAATATATATATATATATAATATTTATATATATATATATAAATAATGTTTATTTTATCTTCTAGTTTCTGTGCCTGTGATTAAAAGAATTATTCTTCTGTATTTTTTTATGATTATATATATATATATATATACGAATTTCGTATATATATATACATATTTATTAGTTAAATGTTCTGTGCAAAGTATTGTTTATATATTTGAAATTTGATAAATCAAACTTTATTTTATTTTATTTTTATATTTTTGTGGTCGAATCGGCCGACGGCGCTGTACCGAGCGAACTGTTATTTCAAAATAAATAAATTTTATTTTAAAAAGAAATTTCATTTTTTTTTAAAAGGGGATGTATGTTTTATTGGGTGTGTGGGAAGGACTACGAGGCCGACCTCCCTTCCCCATCTCATTGGGTTTGTCAGTCATGGCTAAAGAACAGATCAGGCGCAGAGTCCAGAGATCACAAGACAAGAATTCTACTTAATTGCACCGCCACCAAAGAATTTGGGTCATATGGGTTTGCATGTAATTTAAATTTTGTTATTATTTATTTATTTATTTAATTTTTAATTTTAAATTATATATATTTATATATATATATATAAATAATATATATATATATATATTTATATATATATATTTATTTATATATATATTTATATATATGTTTTTTTACTAATAATACTATTTATATAAAAATTGGCTAATTTTGTTTAAAATAAAATATTAATGATTTTAGTTTAATAAAATTTAGTTGGTTTTTTTATTTAATATTTTTGTTAGTTTGTAATGTAATTGAATAATAGTTAAGATTAATTTGTATTATTAAAGTGAAGGGGTGAAATTACAATTAGGTTATTTTGTTTAAAAATATATATATATAGATTATATTTATATAATTTTAATGTTATTTTATTACATTGCACGAATGAAATTTTATATTGTGCTTAAATGTTTATTCTTGTTTCTATTTAGATAATTTTTATATATGCTGATTGGGCAATGTTTAATTATTATTTTGACTAAATAAATATTTAGACAAGAATAAGTTTTTAGTTGTGATTGTGAATTCTTTTGAGACATTCGTATTTAGCTATTTAATTGGGATTAGAATCAAACCTAATGGTGCAACTTTGCAAATGTTATGAGAGTTTTACTTTTATGATATGTAATGATGTCTTTGTGGGAACCCATTGCTGATTTTGTAACCTTATCCCAGAGGCTTGTTATTTTATAATGTCGTCTTCGCCTTAGTAGGCTTTGAAGTTTTTAGTTTTATGAGAGGAAGGGTTGAACAGTTGGTTGAGACTTTTGATTTTGAGCAATTGTGAGATGGTTAGTACCTCGTGTATCTGAGTTTTGGTTTTATGATTTATATGTGTTGTTTCAACCCTTGCCTGCTTGAGATTTGTTAGGGGTCATAGGTGGGAGAGTGGCTCTTCATGGGCGTCGGCGCCTCGGATGAGGAAGGGCCAGGATAACCCTCGAAGAGTAGTAAACGAGTGATAACCTAAACAATAGATTTAGGGGGTTGGGTAGTTTAAACACACAAGATAATAAAACTTTGGATTCCTCGGCTATGCATTAGGGCTACCTTAGACTAGTGATAGACTGAGAAGGCTGTGGTCGGCATAGTCATAGTCTCGTCTTCACGAGAGACTATTGGCTCCGCATTAGCTACCCTATGGTGCCAACGCCTCAGTTAGGAGGAAGGGCCAGGATATCCATAGATGGGTGCCGGCGCCTCAGTTGGAGGAAGGGCCAGGAAATCCCATGAGAGCTATGCGATGACACTCTCCACTTGTCACCCTTGTGCATTGTTTGTAGTTGCTTCTGGATATTGTATCTTATGTATTTTCGAGGGCTAGATGGGTGCCGGCGCCTCAGTTGGAGGAAGTGCCAGGAGATCCCATGAGAGCTATGCGATGACCCTCTCCACTTGACACTTGTTTGCCTTGGTTTTGGTTGCCTCTGGACTTGCGTACTGAATGGTTGTTTTGATTTATATGGAATCATGTACTTTTAATTGTTTCAGATTTATTTGGAAACGTATTTTGGATGTTGTTACGGTTCTTCTGGATATTGTATCTTGTGATGTCTTTGATTCTTGTGAATCTGTCTCATGATTGCTAATTGGTGATGCTTCGTGTCATTGTGATGGGTTTATTAGTGTTAACTTGTTATGTGATTTGTGAACGTTGATGGTGGTTCATTGTATGCTTTGAGTTGTACTTGTTGGTATCATGTTGTTGTTGAGTCGGTCTGACATTCATGGTCAGGTTCACTTCCTCGTCACCTCTGAGCACGGGGGTGAGTTACTTGTAATTCACATGGTTGGGTGGAACGTGTTCCGCACCCGTTGGGTTCCCCATCAGCGTCTTGTCTTCTCAGCATTCCGGAGTGGAGTTGTACCAGTGATCACTTGTATTTCATAATTCATTGTACTTGTATCATTCCCATGTTGGGAAACTCATTGTAATTCATTTATCAAGAGATTGTAATGTAACAGTAAAACGATGATGTAATAGTTAGGATCATTTGTATCTCTTTTAAGAGATTTATCAGGGATGTAATTATGCGATGTCTATCTTACTCGCATCATGCTTATCGGATGTATCATTGTATATGGTTATCATGAATTAAATGGTTATGTTATATTCTTTATCTGTTCTTATGTTTTGTTGTTGCGATGTAACCTCGCGTGCCCCAGAGAACCAAGTGTGTTAATGTGATGTAATGTGCTATGTGAATTATGGTTAAGTGTTGTTACATGTTTAATTTAATTATTTTAAAAAAAATTATTTGCTGTGTGTGTGTTCTCCGCTCATAAGGTGGCATTACAGAAGAGCCCAAAATATGCACAAATAATTATCTCCAATAATGCACAGCTTTGATATAAATTAAAATAGATTTGTAATTTATACTTTTCATATGTAAACAAATTTCCTTCTCAGATGAATATAAATTAAAATAGATGAAGGAAAAAATAACATACCTGAACAGTAAACACCAGAACGGTCTGAATCTGCAATCTGATATGTTGAGTTGTCTGGTAATCTCTTGACAGCTCTGACAGTATGCAGAGAGAATGAGAATGTATGCAGAGAGAATGTATGTAGTCTGATACAGAGAAAGTAAATGGTTTTATTGCATTGCATGTCATATGAAATTGAAATTGAAATTGATTTGGTTGATCCGTGGCTTATATGAAATTGAAATTGGTTTGGTTGATCCATGGCTTGTAAATGCTGCATTCTTATTGGATAAAATAAGATGTCAGAGATTGAAAGAGGCAATTTTAAATTTTTCCGTAGTAGTTGGTTGATATTGCTGGAATTGGTGAGTCTCAGAGCTGGTATTTGAATTTTTGCAGGTACTAGAGGCTCAACATTTATTGATATTGCTGGAATTGGTGAGTCTCAGTGCTGGTATTTGAATTTTTGCAGGTACTAGAGGCTCAACATTTATTGCTGAGAAGTATTCACAGATAGTACGAGTGATTGATAGGAGAAGTCTACACTACCAACAATTTTTGTTCAGATTTAATGAGAGATGGCAGTAGATATTGAAAATAGAGTTTTCTATATTAGTTAAGATGTGCACTAGAACTTGAAGGGATTAGCCTACTTACTAAGTAGGTAACAAGTACAAGTTTGACTGTTTTGTTCATTTGTTTGGACAAAAGTGAATGTAATTTTTAATATTAGTTTTGTTATCTGTGCAGAAGTATTCTGAAGTTGTTATAAATAATATTTTATTTTGTGTCATATTCAATGTGTAATGAATGATAAATGTTTATTATTTTTTTATTGATTATTGGTAGTTGCACAGTTTTTAGTATATCTATGATTGACACAAAAATATATAAATATTGATATTTAAATGTTCAATTAATAGTTTGTATCTGTTCAATTAATACATAAAAATATCACAACAAGTATCACAACTATTAGAACGCGCTCCACTATTGGGTCCTCTCCCCACCTTCACGTACTGCAAGAAAAAGGGTTTCATGAAGTAGGCTATTTCTTTAGCCAATATTTATGCCGGAAAACTCTATGAAGGCGGAAAGCATTGTGAATTTTAAAAATTTATATATTATTAAATTAAATAAATAATGGCTATGCTGTATTTATTTTTGGTTTCTCATTTAATAAATAAAATAACTTTTAATTAGTTAAATAAATAAATAAATTTTGTATTTATTAATATGTTTTTGTGTATTATTAAAAATTGATATTTTTATACATATATAAGTAATTTTTACATAAAGATTATTTTTTGAAAATAAGGTTAGATTAATAAAATGATATATTTATAATTTAGTATAAATTAATAATTAAAAATTATGTTTAATTTTGTAGATTAATGTATTTTGATATTAATGTGGAATTATGAGTAAATATAATGGATAAAGATATTTAATTTTATGATTAGAGAATGATGGATTATGTAAAGTTTGATAGGTATTTGTGAGTTATCTTAAAAAAAAAAACATTATGTAAATTTATTAACAAAGTTTGCTATGAAATGGTGTTATAACTAAGCTTATAATGAAATGTGGTAGTTAAATTTAAATCCATTGAAAATTGTGGCATTTGAATTGCATTGAATAATTGTAATGCTGGATTTTTAAGTATATAGCGGAATTATCAAATAGGGGGGGAACTTTTTGGATTGTTGAGAGAACTTTTAGGGCAATGCAAAAACAAAAACTTGAATGAAACATTAAGAAATAAAAAAAATAGGTGTGACAAAAGAGGGTCATGATTTGAATCCACTATTAAACCTTCTCAACTTGCAATTCCTCAACTAAACACATAAATGAAAAACCAACTTATCATTATTAGTTACAACTAGCAAGTGGGCAAATTTTTGCTCACAAAATGAAAGTTTTTACTTTTAATCCTAAAAGGAATAGGTTTATGAAGACTTGACATGTGTTAAGGGAACCTATAGTTCAATATTAATAAACAATTACTTGTATAACTAAAATTATTTATTTCATCAATATTGAGATTATATCAAGTAGAATCTAAGTTTTCAAAAAGCTAAATGAAAACAAATCATTCATTTTAACTCTTATTTCAATTTTTTATATATATAAATATTATTTTTATTATCTATCTAGACTTTTAAATAGATGCATGAACACATAAACACATAAATAAGTAAAGAGACATGAAAAGAAAAGACATAAACACTATTTATTTTAACATTTACTTAAAAATTATTTTATTTTATACATTACTATTTCTAATTGAAGAAATATTTTATTTTTTAAAATTTTAAAAAATAAAACAAAATAACTACAATGACAACAAGAGGTGAAGTGCAATGATGTGAGCGTGTTAACAAAGCATAAAAGATAACTTTTATATCTATACAAAATAAAATGATTCTTAAATAATTCTAATATAAAATTAAAAAAACCTTAAAGTAAATAAACTATAAAATAGTTATTAATTAAATTAAATTAAATTAAATTAAACTAGCATATATATCTTTCTAAAAATCTATGTCAAATGGACCCTGAACTTCATCTTTTTTCCCAATTTCCTTTTAACTCTTTTCTTGGTTAGTTTTGGTTCCAAGTGTACAAAAAATTGTGTAAGATAAATGTATTTTTTTGTCAATTTTAAATAACAAAAAATTAAAAACATCCAACCTATAGTGAGCAACATTCTATGCAAATCAAGCAAGGAGGGGTTGAAGGGACAAGTTTGAGTTATTTAATAATTTTACATGTAAATGGCTATTAAATTTAAGTTAAAGGTATTTTATTAAAATACTCATATCATTACAACTCATTTATTTTCATTGCTATAATTATGTCTCTTAACATTATTAATAATGAAACACTTATGTTTGGTGCATTAAAAGGAATAACAAATTTAAATTCATCATTCTTAGGTGCTTGTATATAGTCTTTGATCTTTTACATAGGTTGGCCTAGGTGAACGTGTCCACTTGCAATATAATGACAATCCTTCCCTAAGTATTTATGAATGCTACATGTCTTTGATCTCTTACACACATTTTTGGAGTTGACCTAGGTGAAAATGTTATATTTTGATACGATGATAATATTTTCAAGGTATTTGTAAATATTATGAGTCTCCAAATATTAGAAAAGAGCAAAGAAAAAATATCATTTAGGTAAGTTATAGAGTAGAAATAAACACTAAACAAGGTCAAATCCATGCACATAGAATAAATACATGAGTATAGAGTATACCCAAACCCATAAATTCATAATTGGTGACATCATAGAGATTTATCACACAATTCAAGACTCATAAAAATACATTTTAGTAACAATCAAGAATATGTTCTTTATCAAATGACATTCATTCATCAATCATATACCAAGTATCTCTACCACTATATTCACTTTCTTAACTTAATAATAATCAACAAAATTACACACAATATTTAATTATTAGTTTGTACTAAATTACACTAAACTATAAGCATATTGTTTGACTTATTTAGACTAAATTTATTTTTATCAAACCACATTCATTATTTAATAATAAAATTAAATATCTCTTTTCACTACAATTACTCATAATTTAACATTTAATACCAAAATCTATTAATCCACAAAATTTA
>VDFB02243931.1:0-11712 GCA_007258455.2 Sequoia sempervirens | reverse complement strand
ATAGTGTCAAATTGTGTAAAGTAAGATCTCCTTCAACACTCCCAAACTAAAAAGATATCAACATCTAACCATTTAACTTATAATGAAACATGATAGAACTTAGATGCAAACCTATCACAAAAAGTAGATCAAACTTAGCAAAAAATTTCCACAAACATAAGGGAATATGCCTAAAGCCACTAACTATCTCTTGTACCTCTCCTACCCAAATCCTTAGAACTAACTCAAGTTCAAGATTGCAAGGAGAACAATGAAAAATACATAAAATCATGCATCTACTTCTCAAGACTAATGCATAAGAGAAGACAAGATACATATTAATAATGCATCTAATAATCAGGCGGGCAACACCTCTTAGATCATTTTACCTACCGAGTAGACCAAGAGTGGGATACAAGATTGTCATGTGCATACAACACCAAGCAATACAGGCTTTCAATAAAGACCATCTTCTCATCAGGTTTATGATGGACTCACATCCATTTTCAAGTGTAGGATTCTCGGTCTTTACTGTTGAAAAATCTTTTCTTACAAGTAACCATTCCAACATATATCTCTTAACATAAGAAATATCTGGCCTAACCCAAGTCTCTCTAGTATCCATGAGCACCTACCAATCAATCCATGCCAACTTCAAATGCAACCTACATAATCATGAATCTCTAATCAAATGATTAATACTCAAAACCAAAGATAACTACATCCTCTCCAAAAGGAAGAACAATAGCATATTTACCAAAGACTCTAAGGGTCCTCCATGAAATAAGATGTTAAAACCTCTTCAAATCACATGAAGATAACCATATCCTACCAAAGCTCCCACTGAGCTGTGATACCAAGCTATACATGGTAATAAGATAAACAACAAACCATCATTGTCAAAAGCTCCCACTAAAACATGTAACCAAGCTATCCATGACATCGTGATAACCATCTCCTAAATGAAGATATCCCATACATGCAAAACCATGGACTCAAAACCATGAGCTCCAAAACCATGGAACATTACAACTAGAACAAAACCAAGTGTTAAAATACCACTAAAGGTTAATCCACTAACTCTAACCCAAGAACTAGTTTAACCAAATTACCCTCCCCTTACCACCTAGTAGAACTCCTCTCTTACTAGGCCTTTCCTTTCAGAGATTGAGCAAGCCATACCAGTTCTTATAGCCATTAGCCCAAATACATTGTAACACACTTCTTTTACAAATTTGCAATAACACAATAGTAAAATCTCCCACTACAACCAAAAAGCCTTCAAACTTTTAAGAGAAAGGTGCCCCAAACTCTACCCAACTGTTAGCTCTGATACCAAATGTTGAAAATGAAGGTGAAAATTGGAGCTCAATACTTTGTAAACCTATGAGATTGTAGATCTAATTAAGTGTTATTTGTTACAAATTATTTGTATGTGATTATCTATTTAGATTCATTATTATGAATTGTAGAAGTAGACAGAAAACTTTTAGGAAGAATAAGACCAAAAGATAAAAGATATGGTATACGTGGGGAACCTTTCTGGAAAAAAACTCCACCACCAATTCAATAGTGCTTGTATTATTTAACCTTAGAACAAGATTACAATAATTCTTTATCAATCCTTGCTTGAGATGCTTTTTTTTCCTTCAACACTTCTTCTTCACAACCTGCAATAAACTCTCATATGTCCAAGCATGAATCCACACATCATGTGCCATGCTTCACAAAAGTACTCTCTTAGAACTCTCTTCAACTTGCTGCAATAAATAGACAATTGTGAACATTGTAAAATCCAAAGAGATGACAATTGCAAGAGGATAAAGCTCCTCACAAATATTTATGCCATTATTGTTCAAGTAGAGTTCTTCCATGAAAAACAATGTCAAACCAATTCCTTCATCAATTTGGGCATTCCAAATCAAGTCTTAACTGGATTGTTGGTTTTGAAGATATCTTGTGTTTCTCTCAAAGTTGGTGCCCAAGAATGGGCCCCACTTAACCGAGCCTTGTAAATATCTTCTCATGCAAAAGGTGTTAACCTAAGATGCCAATTAAAAGCCCAAGGTGGGTCCAAGTCAACTGCTAACCGAACATCTTCTCCATCAATCACATGCAAAATGATGCATGATTGATCATCCCCACTTAATTGAATGTATCACCGCTATCCGCCATGCAACTCAAGTCATTAATATGCATTCCAAGTCAACTAAGTCAACTAGCATTCAACCACCAATCTACATGTAATTGAAGATAACCCAACTCAACTAAAATGAACTAAAATTGAATTGATACCCAACTAAACTAAACTAAACCAAACTAAACTAAACTAGATCGAACTTAACTCCACTCATGTAAATATCAATTCCTAACCCAGGACCTTTACATGCACATCGAAGTGTTATCTTTCCAAATAGTTAATCAACTCATGTGGTTCCATTCTTCCATGTGGGTGCCCCATGTGCTCCTATTTTGTAGGATCTCTTCTTAAGTATCTCACATGTTCCTATCATTTATACCATCATAAATGTCAATTTACATGTTCATTTCGTTTGAATTTAATCTCTTTCTAATCCTAGTGTTGGGGAACACTTTCCAAGGACTTAGGAGATACATGAAATATGTTTAGGATTGCAATTAAATGGCATCCTATTCCCAACAACACAAAAAATTATAAATGCAAGGCTCTGCATTGAGATGGGGATAAAAGTTGTTGCTAGCAACTCAAAATGATCAATATTTTTTACTGTAATGTTTCTTGCACCTTCCAAAGCATGCAAATCAATAATTGGAAACACATGATGCAAGTTCGTTTTGATTGTTCTCAAGAAATCATGGAGCAACATTGATTTGGTCTTGATTTATGTTGGAAAGTACTAAATGTCGAAAAACTTGACTTTTGACTGTGAACACGCCTATGTTCGAAAAATTTCTGCATAAGAGCTAAAAATAGATCACTGATTTTTCTTCAAAAAAGGCAGATTTTTGAAAAAAAGTTGAGGTATGGGTTTTGTAGACAATCTCGTTCTAAAGAGACCCTGATCACATTCAAAACTCAAATAAGCCCCCTAATTTTTCTGATTTTTCAAGATCAATTACACGCAACACACAATCTGAAGGTTAGCCCAAAACCAAAAATGATGCGAATAAGAACTCTAACCAAGAATGCGCCCTAAAACCATTTAAGGAAGAGGGGCAAGCGTATGGTCAGAGGATCCCTAGGATCTAAATAACTCAACAACTGAAATTGATTTACAACTGAAAGTAAATGATAAGACTCAACGCCAAGAATGTGCACACAAGATCCCTTTGAAGGTGAGGTGCTAACATATGGAAAAGTAAGTATTAAAAAACTGAAAGAACTTAAAGTGATAAATCCACCATATGAGAGTTTCCACACTACCACTTGAATAGTGGGGGGAAAAACATTACAATGCAAAACTAATTCATCCGCTGCGGCGGGCATCCACTTGTGAGTGGGGATTCACCACTTTTCAGTGGGTACAAATGAGAGATACAAAGTTTATTCTCCACACCAGCGGTAAACCATCCAGGGGTAATTAATGTTTGCTTTAGGAATTACAAGTAAATGCAACAATAACAAATGGTTGGATTAGTACTACTAATGCACAACCTTACAATCAAAATACTTTGCAATTTACTAGTATTACAATGATAAAACAATGCCAATATGTGAAGAATGATCCTCTCAAATTACAAAGCTCTCAAACACTAAAAATGAAGCCAAAATCTGATCTTATTGAAGTCTGATAATAAAAACCAGCAAACTGAAACTGTAAACCAGCACCCTGTGACTCAATGAAATGCTCATAACTTTACCAAATTACCTGCGAATTGAATGAAATCAATTGCAAATGCTTTCTAGGAGGTTGGCGCCCAAAATCAGACCATAAATCTGCATCAAAACTCAAGATATATTTCTTGCACGAATTCCAAAGCTCTCATGAAAAGGTACGGCCCTCAAGAGGGGCGATTTCACTTGGAAAAATCAGAAACTTTGAATTAAAATCTGAAAACCTTCAATTATGGTCGCCATAGTCATAGAATTGCAATGATCAAATACCCATAACCAAATTAAATTCACACCAAAAGCTGTAAATGAAAAACACCTTCAGCTGTGTATACACCAGCAACATTAAAACTGAAATTCTCACCAAAATTCACCAACTTTGAAGCACAATCTGCTAGTCTGATTGAGAAGCAGCAAAAAGACCAACTAGGTGTTGTCTTTCAAACACGAAATTGGATTGGAGCTAGTAGGTATGCATCCCTCGAAGTAGAAATCAAGTTGTCATCTCGACAGCATAACATTAGCATAAGTTCATGAATGAATAAAGCTGGAGCAAAACTTCTCTTTTATAGAAAAAGAGGTGACTTCTCAAATTCCCAAAACTCCTCCAAGAGAGGGATGCCAAAAGTTCCTTTTTTGAAACATATATATTTTTTAAATTTGAAATCACTTTATTTCATCACCTTTTGGCGTCCAAACTCCAAGGCATTAAAGACTTTATGAAATATCAAATATTTCCTTTATGAGGCGTCCACCCTTTATGACCACCTTTTTAACACAACTTCAAGTCATCTCATTAGGCCAAGGGGTCAATATTAAAATATAACATTAATTGCCTTTAATTAAATGATTTCTCCAAAAATTGCTCCAAAAGCCCAGAAACAAAACCAAACAACTGCTCCAACTGAAAAGGAAACTTATTGAAGAGCTGCCAACTGGACCATTGCCAAAATTAGAACTTACTAAAAAAGTAAATCCCGAGAAATGCCAAAACCACCAAGTGAAGGAAACCCTAATTTCACTTCTCGATCAACCTGCTGCATTTATGGGAAATAGATATCACCAAGCGTAAGAGTGTATGGCCAAAATGGGGACATTACAAAAGCCGACTTTTCCCAAGCATGCAAGATCATGCAAGATTTCTAAAGTAGGGGTCAAAATCGAGGTCTAGGCTTTGTAGACAACCCGCCTCTAAAGAGACCTAGATCATCGCTTAAAAAGATGAAGATTTCTAATTACGGCTATTTCCTCAAAATAGGGATCGACGGCAAATTTTAAATTTTCCAATCTTCAAGAAGAGGAAAATAAGCAGACCTGCATTGATGGAACTTAAACATTTTGATCACCTATTTCAAACCCGGCGCTCCTGTAAAAATAGACCATGCAAAAACGTGCCTCTATGCTTCCCAATCTCAAATCCATGAAGAACACTGAAAAATTAATCCATTTGAGCCTCTAAATCTTGATAAGAAGAAAAAACTATGTTTCTTCCTCGAAATCCAACCTGCAAATTATGAAAAATGAATGCTCAAAGCTTTCTTAATTAGGGTTTGGAGATAAAAAGCATTTTCATGCAAAATTCTATTATTTTGGAGCTTGCATGCGAAAAATATTTGACTTCGTTTGCATCAACATGGAGAATTCCTAAAAAATAGGTTCACAAAAAGCATGTAGATGTGAATGTTTTTAAAAAAAACTCTAAGGCAAGTTGACTTGGGTGCCTTCCTTGAAATAAGGCGCCCAACTTCACCAGAGATAGAAAAATTTTGCCATTTTCAAATTCTATTCATTTCTGCCTCTGTTGAAGCCTTCTTTTGACTTTGACGATCCATCAAATTGGCATTGTCAACTAATAATCTCTATTTGACCATGGAAATCTCATCTTTGACCACTGTTGAAGTGATCCCCAGCTTTGTTCTGATACCTAACAACGTTTGATTGTGATTGTACACCCCAAAAACTATTGACGGAAGAGAAATGGAAGAAAACAAAAACGGAGCGAAAAATTTATTGAGGCATGAAAAGAAAGGCACCCTCCTTGAAAAAGGGCACTAACTTTGCCAGTGTAAGAATTTTTTTTATATTTTCAACTTTTTTCGCTTTTCGTGCTTCTAGACGCTGGTACCCCCTGTACGGGCATCATTTTTTGCCAATCTGTGAATAACTAAGATTGAAGGTCAGTCAATCTAACAAGCCTAATTGAATCTAAATTTAATGATACCTCATATCAGCCTTTTTCAGTACATTCAACTAATTTTCCAAGATCCGGAATCGAGCTGACGAAGAAGTTTTGCCATTTTTCAAAAAATGTAAAAAAAATTATGTGTTGAAGGCTTGGGCACCCTCCTTGAAAAAAGGTGCCCAACATCTCCAGAATTAGTTTTATTTTGAAGATTTTTAATTTTGAGTGTTTGATTTGGGAGAAGAGGTAGACAAGGAGGACTCAGGACTTTCTACTTTAGGTGACTTGATTTTAACGACATTCGCTTCGGGAACAACCTCCACGAAGGGTATCATAGAGGAACACGCCATAGCATCAATAGTTAAAGATGGAATACAATTCTTAAGAGTAGAGACAATTGAAGCCCAACCAACAACCGCTAACTCGCAAAGGTGAACAACTTCTAGGTCAGCTTAAACTATGACTACCCGATTATTTGCAACAAACTTTAAGGAACGATGTAAAGTAGAAGTTACAAAACCCATAGCATAAATCCAGGATCTCCCCAAAATAATATTGTAAGGTCAAGGGCCAAGCATCGCATAAACCAAAGTAGGTAAGGTAACGGGGCCTAGCTGCAAAGGCAGTATTATTGTGCCTAGAGCTTGGTGGTCAACATTATTGAACCCATGAATGTTCAAAGAAGAAGCGGCTAGAGAAGATGAATCAACTTTAATCTCGAGTAGTAGGTCAATACCACAAACATTGAGAGTTGATCTGGTATCAACAAGAGTACGCCTAATGCCAATGCTATTAACATTAATTATAATCATCAAAGGGTCTACTTGCTTCTGCACATCTGGAGGCAGGAGTTCTTGCAGATGGAATGTAATATTCGACGAATCCACATGAATATGAGCCAACAACGCATTAACATCCATAGGCCTAGCCAAGGTCAATAAGAGGATCTTCTGCAAGGCTTCCTGAAGCATTTCCTAATAAATTAGAGCAGTCTGAAGCAAATCCCAAAGTGAGATCTTAGCCGAAGTGACACGAAGTTGCTTGACAAGATCATAATCACCTGGTGCTTTAGTCGTAGGTTTAGGCATTGAAGGAAGACCTGGTTGGGAAGGTGGTAATGAAGTAAGAACTTGAATAGGTTGAAATGTAGGAACAAAGGGTTGTTGATCCAGATTCTATTTGTTTCTTCTTGTATTGTATGTGTGCCCAACAACATTATAAGAAGTAGAGTCCATAGCTTTTACAAACCTTGAGTACAATGAATCATCACAATATGAAATCCCATAGACAGAATGATTCTCCCTTAAAGAGGGGCTAGCTAGGGTCAAGTAAATGATAGGTTTCTTAGGGATTGGAGGAGCCACAAAGACCACCACTACATTTATTGACTCCTTAACTTGCAGAGAAGGAGTTTGCTCTGAAGATTTACAGATAGGGGACAATGCTTCTAAGAAATTGTCTAAAGCATCATCCAACATGTCAAAATCTTCCTTAGAGAAAGCAATATCATAGACATGAAAAGATTGTAAAAATAGATTTGACATGCTTCACGTCGGATTCACCAAAATGTGAGATAACAGGGATTTGTTGCACACAGATCTCTTCATTCCCAAGAGATCATCAAGGAATGAACTACCCTTATCCACCTCAACATAAATGGAATGAAGAAATCACAAAGGAAGCTAATTTTCAGGGAAGACTAAAAGCAAATCGAGGTGGCTTCCTAGATTGCGCCTTCAGAAGCTGAAGGAGCTCGACCAAGGGCGTTAACAGAATTTAGGATGTTTGTCCAAAATGGTGCCTTTGGTGTCCTAAAGAAGCGAGCTTCGAGGGCTTTCGAGGCCAGGACAAATAAAGTCTCACTTCCTAACTTGAATCTAATGTTTTTTGAGTAGAATAATCAAATAGAGGACAAAACTTCAAGAAAAGCACAAGGAGAACTTGGAGAAAATCTACCCTCAACCAGACGTTTGAGTCTTCACTCCAAGCTTTGCTTCACAACCTACACACAAAAGAACAAGGGGAAAATGTTGGGGCTGTATAGGGTTCTGCCTAAGTCAGACCCTCATTTTGGTGTTCCCTCCAGGATAGCTAAGATGAAAATGGGTGTGGCAAAAGTGGACTGGCATGGTGAAAGCAGAAACCATGGAGAACTAGAACCCACGCGTAGGTAATTAGTAGATGGAAAAGTGGTAAGAAAAGTGAGAGTGCCGCACCCATGGGCCTAGGCCCTCTTCGAAGCACACAGACACACAATAGAATGCTTTCTTGAGAGATGTAGATGTTGGAGGCACCTCAGTCTAGCAGAGCTTCGCTTGTAGATGTGTTGTTTGTCAAGGATGAGAGAAATCTAAGAGTGAAGTTGAAGAAAGCTTGAGTGAATGAAGTTGGACTGCCCAAGATGAGAGAAAATGAGGGGTTTTGTTGCATGCAAGGGTGCAAAGAGTCGTTACACCCAAAATTTTGACTTCCAAGACACATGTCAAGAGTCAAGATTCAAGATTCCTTATTTCAAACTCAAAAAAATGACAAGACACTAGAGCGCTGCGTAGACGTCCAAGACATCAATTTTTAGGAATGTGTCACTAGGCTTCTGTTGCTTTGCCACTGGTCCACATGGAGATAGAATTGTGATATTTTGATCCATGGGATTTTTTCCATTAATGCTCTTAGACATCATAAATGCTAGGCAAAGTGCAAAAATGTGGATTTTCCCCTAGGTGCAATTCTATGACATTATAGTATGGAAACCAAGGTATGTGTAGTACTCATGTTTCTTTTGCTGCCCTAATACTATGCATTTACCTTTGCAACAATAATCACTTCCATTGCATATATGAATATATGTGTGGTATGCTATGTTTAAGTTATTCGCTTAAAATAAGTGTTACATTATTCACTCACCTAGCATTACATATGCATTGGTAACTATTCATACTATTCAATATATATATATATATTATAATGATTAAACATTATAATATATATATGTATGTATGTATGTATGTATGTATACATTATCAAATATGTCCCTATATATATACCATTATTTAACATCTAATAATAATAACATATATATATATATGGATCCATTGATTTCTCATGTGTATGTTGTATCTGTATATATGTATATGTAAGTATTTCTACTTGCGTGTTCACATAAGCGTATATGCCTATATGCATGATTTATCACACACACACACACATACACACACACACACACACACACACATATATATATATATATACATTTAATGTTTATATGTATCAATTAACATATATATATATATATATATATCATATACACGAAGAAGAGCATATATCCAATATAGAGATTCAATCACTTTAATTTGACCAAAGGAAATTAAAGACCAATAAAAAAGCATTCCAATTATCCTACAAACTACAACCAAGGGTTTACTTCCCAAATCTTGAAACTGACTTAACTCGACTAAACTAGGATGTGAGTGTGGGATAACTCAAGTAGGTACATTAGGGGTTACCATACCAAACTCCTCTCCTAGGTGATACTCTCTCTCTCTCCTCACTAGAGGGCTCGATTATTTCCTACATCCAACTTAATGCATCATAAAAAAGTTAGTCGATCACATGAAAATATTATCCATAATATATCATTTGCATTGCTGAAGCATTAAAAAGCAACATCATAATGCATATTTATGTATTTCATTTATCAATCAAACATATTAAAGTCATGATTTTGCATTTAACATCATATTTACTCATAAAGGTAAAAGTAATCTAGTAACTGAGAAATGGGGTGTAACATACTTCCCCCTTATGAATCATTGTCCCCGATGATTTAAAGTACCAAAACATATAGATAATGTAAAATAAAAGTTTTACTTTCAATTTTCTAAATCATGCAAGAAATAGGTATAGTCCATTAATAACAGAATAATCTTCCCTTGTAGCACTTCCCTCTACAATCTCGTCCTTATTGAACCTTGCACTGTGTGACTTCGCTAATGCATTGGAATAATTTGTGTGCTTCAAGCAAACTTCCACTCTAGAGAACTATACATCATAATTATATTAGTGACAACTTAATATGCACACCATAAGTACAATAGTGACTATATCCCACATGACACCTATACCATAGTGACTAGAAAAACATGTTTTCATTGGCTAACACACAATTATCCTTAGTGTAACCCAAATAGAAAAGGAATGTTGGTGCATTGTGCATTGCACCATGGGTCTCATCCTTTCTTTGGTCTTCACACCATCAAACAACTCAAAAGTAGAGATGATCCATCATTGACACTAATATTTTCCTTAAGCATAATAGTACTGCCCCTTGACCACTATCCATCTTGAGGACAATACTACTCTTAGACACTTATCAATTTTGAGCATAATAGTACTACTTCTTGACTCATGCTTTATATTAACAAAGTTATCCTTGATCATCTTGATCTATTCTTCCATTTATAACAACATTTCCAAACTAAGGCTAATCCTATTTCCTAGCTTATCCTAGCTTATAGGAATTCAACCCTTCCTTCCATATAATGTTTCAAATGGATCAAATTTCATTGTGAAATGAGAAATTATTATTGTAAGAAAAGTACTCTACAAATCCACCAGGTCTTGGTTTACCCTTTTTTCTTTACTATATTTCTCAAGCTATTAAATTGAGCTTACATTCAATTGAATTTTTCAATAAGATGATTATGGTTTACTCAAAACCATAATATTACTTGTGTGTCTCTATCTAAGATAACCTTTTCAGGAACACCAAGCAATCAAACACTACTTCACACAAATTTGCAGTTATGACTGGAACCTTCACAAATCAAAATTTTCCAATAAGAAATTGGTTACCTTGGTGAGTCTTTCCACCATAACATTATGCCAAATCCATTAACTTAGAAAGATCAAAAAGTATTCTAATGATCCACCACTTTCTTTCTAGGATTTCATGAGAATATACAAGTCTTGTCAGTGAGGACATCATGTCTTCATCCTTTGGCATTCTAGACAATTTGTTACATACTTTGCAACATCTCCCTTAGTTTCCTTCCAAATTATAGTGGTTTCATATCAGTCAATAATCTTGTCATTCTAGTTTACACTGAATATGACAACAACTTATTACAACCCATTCCTTAACTCTTCCAAATTTGGTACTTAGGTTCTCCCTTTGATTCATAATTAGTCCATCTGAAATAAATGAAACATCTTCCTTGGAATTATACCATATTTTATTCTTGAAAATATAATGATTAGATATTATTGGGGAGATATAACTCCATCTTAGGGAATCCATAACTTAGTTTCTTTCTTGCCCTTAAATATTTGATTTTAATGTCATAGTATGATTTCAGCTCAATCTATCTCTTCTGATGACCATTTAAATTGGTTGAGTAACATTTCATGTTAGAACACATTGGTTTGATATTATCTCCCAAAATATGTCCAAACAATTAAGGCGTACATAGTTACCAAGCATGAACATTTTTTGATAGCTAAAAAATCATGTGGACCATGGTTTCGTTCCCTTTATTTTTTCATTAGTAATTATCTTGCCTTTCCTGAATAAGCATACTACTTAACCTTTTTCCAAGGAATCAATAATAACCACACACTAGTCTTTTGATACAAGGAATTATAAAATTGAGTTGTAATTACTTCTCTCTCATTTGGTCAAAAGCCTCTAACTTTTCTTGACCATTCCAAATCTTTCACTAATAGTTCCAATACCTTAACCTTC
>VDFB02243930.1:0-48493 GCA_007258455.2 Sequoia sempervirens | reverse complement strand
AAACCTCTTTGTTATTGTCTATGGGGTTTTTATGATACATCAAAAATCAACTCCCCCTCAACTCATGCTATTCTTCATGTAGTTATGAATGTCCCTTGTGCAACATGCGCAAGATTAGGTTCTTCTTTCTCTTTCTCTTGTTTTCTTCTCCAAACTTTCCTAGTGCCTGTCTTCTTGTGATGACTAAATGATTCCATTAAATTACACCTACAGTATTTTTCTTTATGTCCAAACCTATTGTGTCTATAGCATATGACCTTGTTTCTTCTTTTTGACCATTCATAGGAGCTCTTATTACATCCAATTTTCTTTACATGCATCCAACACTCTATTGCTCTATGACCAAATTCATAACATGAATAACAATAACCATAAAAAGAGTTTTCAAACTTGGACATTTGATGTTGTCCTGAATGAAAAGGTCTTATGAACTTGTAGTTGTTGGCTTGTGTAGGAGCATTTTCTTTTGTCTTCTTCTTGTCTTCAACCTTGGGAGCAACAAAATAATAGTTTAGATTTATTTTCTTCCTTGGTGTTTCTCTGACCTTAGAAATTTGTCCTTGCTTGGTATTATGAACTCTTTTGTATCCTTCTTCACTACTGTTCTAGTCTGTAAGCCTTTTAGGAGTAGTGATTAATTCTCCTTGTTTATATATTGCCTCTTTTGATGAGTTTGAATCCATTGGTGCTTTTTTAACATACTTCTTGTACATTGCAGCATCTTTGTAACTTTTTTCTGCTTCATATCCTAACCCAAACATGTTTGATAGTGACCTTTGACTTAGAATCATTTTTTCAAACAACTCAATACTGTATTCATTTTGAAGACTCCTCTTCAACTCTTGATTTACCTTCTCTGGTTGTTTTCCTAGAGACAACACTTCAGCCTCTAGCTTTTGACAATATTCCATTTTGGTTTGCAAGTTTATGCTAGTGACTTCTTCAACTCTTCTACATACTGCCAGTTGCAACTTTAGATAGTTAATAAGCTAATCAGATTCTTCACACTTCACTTTTTTTTTATGGTTCTTCAAGGGATGAAATTATTTTTTCATTTGAATCCTTTTCTTCTTGAAGCTCCAACTCTAAACTCTTATTCTTCTTCCTAAGTTTCTTGATCTCATCATGTTGATTCTTGCTCAAAGGTAATCCTTGTTTGAAGTCCATACTAATAACCTATCATTTATACTCAAGTATGTCATGAGGATACAATAGCCTTGATGGATGTGCATGTTCAGCCTTGACTCACTGACACTCTAAGCATCTAGCTACGTACTCCACTACATCCTTTTTGAGTTTAGAGAAAAAGTATAGAATTTTCAATTATTTGATAATTTTGGATACTCTGAGGTGTCCTGAATAAGGTGCATTATGAATCTCTTCTAGAACCAATTTCCTTGGGTCTCTAGATTTTGGAATGTACATTTTTCTCTAGTATCTCAAAATTCCATCTAGTTCGATCTCATACCCATCGAATCAATGATCTGATAGATTCTATGCTTGGGTGCTCTTCACTCTTTCATAGTACTCATCCCCTTGCAAATTTTGTATCACCTATTGTCTCATATTAGACCTTGTTGAGATCATGGTCACTAGATGTATTCATCTACTAAGAGAATTAGCCACTTTGTTCTCTTTTCTCTTTATTTACTCAATTCTGAAGGCATACTCACTAAGGAATTCCAACCACCTTCTTTGTCATGCATTAAGGTTTTCTTGATTAAAAATGTATCTCAATCCCAAATGGTCTATCTTGAGCTCAAATGGATTCCCTAAGAGATAATGTCTCCACATCTACAAAGCATGAACTATTGTGGCCATCTCTAAGTCATGTGATGCATAATTTACCTTGTGTTGTTTAAGATTCCTTGATTCATAAGCTACCACTTGTCCATCCTACATTAGTACTACACCCAATCCCTCTCTTGAAGCATCTGTGATTATAATAAATTCTCCATTAGGATCTGGGATTATCAGTACTAGTGTTGTTGTGAACCTCTCCTTCAAGAGTTGGAATGCCTATTCATAAGCTACCACTTGTCCATCCCGTGAGGCCCATGAATCTATGAACTTCTGACACATTCTAAGGCACTAGCCATTCCCTGATCACCTTAATCTTCTCAGGGTCCCTTGGCTGAAATAATATGGCCTAGATAGTGCACCATGTCTTGATAAAACAAGAATTTGGATAGCTTCCCAAATAGTTTCTTCTCTCTCAACCATTGTAAAACTATCCTCAAGTGCCTATCATGCTCTTCAACATAATTTGATTAAACTAGGATGTTGTCAATGAAAATCAAAGCAAAGTCATCCAAATATTCTTTGAACACACTGTCATGAGGTTCATAAAAGCTATAGGTGCATTGGTCAAACCAAATGGTACCACAGTGAACTCGTAATGTCCATATCAAGTTTGAAAGGAATTCTTTAGAATATATTCTTCATTTATTCTCAATTGATGGTATCTTGACCTGAGATCGATTTTGGAGAACACTGTTGCTCCCTTCATCTGGTCAAACAACTAATCGATCCTTGGGAGTGGGTATCAATTATTGATGGTCACCTTGTTCAACATCCAATAGTCTATACATAGACATAAGGTTCCATCCTTCTTTTTCACAAAGATAACTAGTGCTCCCCAAGGAGACATACTCTCATTGGGTATTGGTTCTTGATGGTCGCCTTGTTCAACATTCAATAGTCTATACATAGACATAAGTTTCCATCCTTCTTTTTCACAAAAATAACTAGTGTTCCATTCCATGATCACCTTAATCTTCTCAGGGTCCCTTGGCTGAAATAATATGGCCTAGATAGTGCACCATGTCTTGATAAAATAAGCATTTGGATAGCTTCCCAAATAGTTTCTTTTGTCTTAGTTGTAAAATTATCCTCAAGTTCCTATCATGCTCTTCAATAGACTTTGAGTAAACTAGGATGTCGTCAATGAAAATCAAAGAAAAGTCATCCAAATAGTCTCTGAACACACTATTCATGAGGTTCATTTAAGTTGTAGGTGCATTGGTCAAACCAAAGGGTACCACAGTGAACTCGTAACGTCCATATCAAGTTCAAAAGGAAGCCTTTAGAATATATTATTCCTTTCTTCTCAACTAATGGTATCTTGACTTGAGATTGATTTTGGAGAACATTGTCGCTCCCTTCATTTGGTCAAACAACTAATCAATCCTTGGGGGAGTGGGTATCGATTCTTGATGGTTGCCTTGTTCAACATCCAATAGTCTATACATAGACATAAGGTTCCATCCTTATTTTTCACAAAGATAATTGGTGATCCCCAAGGAGATACATTGGGTCTTATGAGCCCTTTGTTCAAAAATTCCATTAATTAGGCCTTCAACTCATAGAGTTCAGTGGTGGTCATCCAATATGGTGCTTTGGATTGAGGCTCAACTCCTAGCACTAGGTCAATTAAGAAGTTAAATTCCCATTTTAGAGGTAACTATGTGAGTTCATCAGGGAATACATCTTGAAACTCCTTAACAATAGGGTAGTCATCTAAATGTGGTTCCTTGCCATCAAGGTTACTGATATGCACAGCATAAATACCACATCCCTTCTTATGAGAATTTTTGAGCTACATAGCAGAGATCTGTCTAATTTCTAAGGATCTTTGCATCCCACAAATCTCAACTAGGTTCCCATAATCATCCAAACAACTAACCACCTTATCCTCATAATTCACTATAAACTTATGCTCAGTTAACCAATTTATCCCCAAAATTACATCGTATGAGCCTAAGAGTGCCACATACAAGTTGACCTGGGTTTGGAAGGTTGGAAGCTCTAACTTGTTGCAAAAGAGACAAGTGTCTACCCTTCGCTCTGCTCAGTTTCCATACTTGAATGTCCATGAATTTTTTGTGTATCTAGATCTAATAGGTATCTTGGATATTACTCTAGGGTCTATGAAAATTCAAGAGCTTTGGTATCAATTAAAATAGAGACAGTTTGGCCATAGAGCTTACCCATCAGTTGTATTGGTGAAGCCTAATACTTTGTCTACTTGTTATCCACTATAGTGTGGATCTAATTATCTTGCTCGACTACTAATAGTTTCCCTCCCTTTCGTGACTTTGACTACTACAGACAATTTGAGGCATAATGATCACCTCCACTAGTACAGCAGGTCCATCATGAGCCCCTTTGCAACCTCCTGGCTTGTCCTCTTTGAAACACTTCTAGTTTTGGTCTTCTTTTACTTTGTTACTATTTGCCTTCTTGCTCTTTCCACCATTACCATCTTCACCTTTCTCTCATGACTCACTTCCCCTCTTGAGATTATGGATCTGATGTAACTCTTTTCTCCTTTATGAAACTTCTTGTTCCCAAACCACGACTTATGATTTGAATTATTACGGTAATTGGATAACTGCTACAATTTTTACTTTTGTTTGGTGGCCTTTAGGAAGACTTCATTCATGGAGAGAGGATCATGCATGTACACTTCTACTCTAATGTGGGTTCTAAGTCCCAATATGAACTTCTAGATATGGAAACATTCATCTCCTTGATATTGGGGCACATACTTCATTAGATTGGTGAACTTTTCCCAATAAATTGGGTTACAGTCATGCTTCCCTGAGTTAGGTTTTAGAATTTTTTCACCTTCTTGTTGAAAAAGAGTTGTGGTAACCATCTCTTCCTAAAATATTAGAGGAATTCCCATGTAATCTCACCAGGCTAAAGATTCCTTTCAATCTTTTCATTATCCCACCAAGTAGCTACTTCTCCTAAAAGCTTATATGTAGCCCACATAGCCTTAGTCTAATTGGATAAGTTACAGAGTCTAAAATATTTCTCCATCTCTATGATCCATGCCTTATCTCTTGCTCTGATGGCTTCACCATGAAACTTAGGTATTGCTACTCTTTTGAGATCCTTTCCTAGTTCTTCCTCAATTTGACCTCAAGGGCCTTCTCCTAGATCACCTTATCCTTGATTGACTTCCACATTCCTATGCATCTAGTACTTGAGTGCCACCAAAACCTCATGTTCTATGTGGTCCATGTATGAGCCTCTTGCATATTCAAAAGCTCTAGAATTTATTCCAACCTCTTATTTGGTCCAGTGTATGGCCCACTACCACCCATCTCTTGCCCGGTGGTCACCATTCTGACTCACACCTAGCCTACATCACATTTCACATCCACCATAACTTAACACTAGGTTCTATGACTAAACACGTTTTTATTCACATACACATGCATATATCACTCATTCATGGAATACATGCACATGCATGCATAATAAACATGTTTTGTAGTTCTTCACTTGAACACATAAAAAATAACATCTTGCTTTATTTATATTAAGTGTGGGTCAATAGGCCCTTATTTACAAAGGCTTATTTTTACATTAGTAAGTTTTCTTATTCTCAGAGTGAGGACACTCTTATGGGTCCTCATCAAAATTTACATCAATTTTCTCAAAAGAGGAGGGTTGAGCACGCAGGCTCTCATTTTCCTCTTTAGTTAATAAGGGTGCATTTGGTCCACACCCTAAGGGCCAATCTCTTATTGCAAAAGGCTTCTTAATCTTATGAGTTCTCTTCAACTCCTCAATATTATTGCCCCTCTCTAGCTTAAGTCAAGTGAGGGTTTGAGCTATAGTCTCATTGTTGGGAATCTCGGGTTGAACCTTAATCTTGGTGTTTTCTTCAACTATGACTTTCTTGTTCGAGGTCCTAATGATCTCGGACCTTTCTTTCTTCTTGACTTAGGCCTTCCCATACCTGCATTCAATCTAGGTTTGTTCAATCCTCAAGACAACTCAATTTGGTCAAGGGTCAAATATCCCCTAGTCATGGCTATTGTGGACTCAAAAGGCCTAGATTTGAACCCTAAGCTCTAATACCAAATGTAATAACCCATTCTGATTATTACTTAATTATATTATTGCAAATGACATTATGAATATTAATTTTAAAAAGATATAACTTAAGTATCTATTTTCAATCATAATGACATGTGTCTAATTAAAATAAGAGTCATTATAATATGCATTCATTTCCAAATGTCAATTATTATACCAAAGATGACTTGGCTCATAGGGCCACAAAGTCAATACAATATGAAATTTTACATCATGGTACATCATAATCATGAAAACATCCAAGGTTTCCTCTTGACGCTCACCTCCACTACTGGATGAGAACATGGTTGAAGTACTTTACCACCCAACCATGAAGCTTACGCTTCCCTGGTATTCTTCCTACTTGAAGAATGTCTGACCCTACATGGAAAGTTTAGCAAGAAAACAATCTGGAAGGTGGAATTTAGTGCATGCCCAAACATCAACATGCATCTCTATCTATTATTTATAAAAATGCAAGAACTATTTTAGGAATGGCAGAGAGTGTTATCACAAAGTCCATACATACATAATGGGCTTTAAATTTCTTGGCCAAGCATAAAAATTTAGTTACAACAACAAAAGATAGGTTTTGGATAAATCAAAAACCTATACTCGTTGTACTCCATTTTAGCACCCATCCCAGAAGGTAACTTTCAAACAACATAAGTTTACTCCTTAGCAACTATCTACCCTCTAGTAGCATCTACCCTAAGGTGCTCTAGTCTACTTAGGTGTTGTGGTTCTACTAAAAAAATAGAGTAATTTTTACACACAAGTATATGGAAAAGTAACTTAGTCTACATATTCCCTTAACTTAAATAAATTCAAAATAATTCAAATGGATATGTCCAATACATTAAACATTCAATTCATATACATGTCACATGATTACATTCATCATAATTCAGTATTCATTATGAATGAATTAAAAAAATAACTAAAGAAGGTATGTCACAAGTATTTGTATGTACGTAGATGAAGGTCTATGTACATTCACATGTATATGTGCAAACTTAAGTTAATATATTTATGCATATATTCTAAAATAAAAACCATTACAACAAATTTCTTTCATTCCAAATTATTGCTACAGGCTTGTCATATCATTTGATAGTAATACAAGATATAAATTTCCTTTTTCAAAGAAATAAGAAGATATCTATTTGAACAATTTCCACATACTAATGTGCTATTTGTAACATAATAATGTTGTTTGAATCATGAAAATGTTGTTTGTATCAAACAATGATGTGTGTATCAAATAGTGATGTTTGTATCAAACACTAATGTGTGTATCAAACAATGTTGTTCGTATAAAACAATGTTGTTTGTATCAAACAATGTTGTTTGTATCAAACAATGTTGTTTGTATCAAACAATGTTGTTTGTATCAAACAATGTGGTTTGCAGAGGTTTACAAGTTACTGAGCCATTATGTATTGTTAACAATTTCAAGTTATCTATATCATGTAAATAGGCAATTTTCTATCATTTTGGTTATGCAAATATTTGAACAGTACTAGTGTTCTTTTTGTGTAAATAAAGGGATTGAATGACATGCTTGTCATTTTAAATCACATACAAGTTGGAACATTTATATTACTATTTTCGAGATAAGAGAGACTGTGTTTCTACTAGTGACTGTTATGGATGTAAGTTCAAGCTACTGTCATTCTAAGAACAACTAACAATTGAATGACTGTTTGGTCTCATCACAAACATTATCATTAGTCAAACCATGAAGAATGTTGATTATCGGCTTACATTGTTCAATGACCTATTGGTAAAACTCATTCATAGTGATCATTCTATGGAACAATTTGAGCATTGTTCAAGGAATGATATGTACATGCAAAATAGACTAGTGTAAAGAACATATGTGAGCTCATTGCTTGTATGCAAAAATAAATGGGGATCATTTTGTTGAATGATTAAATCTATGTACAAATGGTATAGTGCAATTGATCTTAAAGATCGATGCCCACATAAATAAATGGAACAATAAATATTCCCAAATCATTTGAGATAAATGATGCATCATGCTTAAACAAAAATGGCATATACATATACATCATTCTATGAATGATTATTGAAGCCTTTGCACCCACTTCGGGTGACATACCTGTTTGGCCTAGCCAACAAGAAAAACAACCAAAAGTGAAAGATTACAATAGTGATACAGTCATTTCCCTTAAAGGAAAATGATAACAATTTTTAAATCATTTAATACAAAACAATAACTCAAACTTTCATAATCGTTCGATTAACCATGTAATGGTTATTAAAAGTTACATGCAAGAAATAAATGAAAGAGGTGTAACAGATAAATCATACAGTGCTTAACCTGGTTCGATTATCATGTTGATAGAAAGAATATGAAAAGATATGGTGCATGCAAACATTGGCTAATAATTGCAACATTTTTCAAGAAAATGGTCGATCTCAAATCAAAACACCCTAGTCCCAAAGCAAAATACACTTGTAGAAAATGGGCATCTAATATTTTTCCACCAACTCGAATGAAAATGACAAAAAGTAAGGGAAATGAAAGTTTTGAATAGTTTTGAATGCAAAATTCAAGCATAAATAGTATCAAGTTACAATAATTTTTACCTCTATTCGTGGCTTTTCCTCAGTTTTTTTCCCTCTTTTCCAGATGAGTCGATTCACTGGCTTGCTTTTTCTTGGTTTCTCGTTGCCACTGCTAAACCCCTATCTATTTCTTACCAGTATTTTGTGCTACCAAAATGGAAAATACATCTTTTCCTTACATGTTCACAGCGTTATGGGGTCATTTCATTCAAAATTGACACTAATTTGGTTGCCCAACTATTCATATTTGAATATCTTGGCCTTAAATAATAATGTAGGCCACTATTTCATTATGTCTTAATTTAAATATTATTTGAATTTAACAATATGGTTTTGATAATTTTGATTCCATAATCGAGCTTTATAAGGAATATGTATATATACTTATATATGTGTGCATATATATATATATATATATATATATATATATATATATATATATATATATGCATGCATATTATATATATATATATATATATATATATATATTATATATATATATATATATATATATATATTATTATTATATATATATATGCGCATATATATATATATATATATATATATATATATATATATATATATATATATATATATATATGCATGCATATTTATATATATTTATATATGCATGCATGTATATTTATATTTATATATGCATGCATATATATATTTATATTTATATATGCATATATATATTTTTTACTTTTATAATAGTATAACTTATTCAATCTCTTTGAAGCAAGGAATAAACTTTTATATTATTGAAATAATTGTTTTCAAATGAAGTAGTTTTCTTATCCTTCAAGCATGCCTTTTTAATTACATACAAATATGTTTAATCATGCTATCATTCTCTTTTTAATTTCAAAAATTTATGACCAGAATAAACAATTAAATAAGAAGTCACATGTATAACATTCTACAAGCCTATTCTTTTCAAACATTGGATCATTTCAAATCAAGTCAATATAATTTTCTATATAAAAGTTTAAATGCAATCTATCATGTTGTTTTGTGGTGCATGCATCCAAATTACATCAAGCTTATCATTCAATTCAGCTAAATGATCCTACTTGAACCATGTTCTCATCCTTCAACCTATTACCCTACATTTGCACACACTTTCACTTACACAGTTCATCAATAACATCCAATCATGAAAAGTATGAGATAGTTCATAAGATCACATGGTCAAAAGATAGTCAACTTCTTTCAAACATTTCAAAAATATTAAAATTTTCATTCAACATATTGAATTTCCTCAATAATTCAATTTATCATATTATAATTTAAATGCAATAAAAATTGGGTTATGACACATCATAATTATGTTCTTGAGTTATGTCCTCACACATGCCTCTTTTAAAATGGATTCTCTTTCATGCTCATAGACAACGCGTCTTATAATTTTATCGTGTCCCATATGATGTAGTTCTCCTTCTATTAATGTATAAGGCATGAAATTCCATATTAGGGATTGTTTATCTTGCAGTGAAAATTTTGTAGGAAATTATCCTATTCACAGAAGTATGACATGTCAAGTAACTCTTCTGATACCACATTTATTCTAAATAAGTGTGTGTTAGGGAGATATTTTGGTTGGCCCTCCATTTCTTCCCCTATTTCTATTCTGGATAAGTAATCTGGTCCTTGGTTGTTCTTTCCCAACTTCACCATTATTTTGAAATCAAATTCTTAATGCAAGAGTAACCATCTACACATCTAGCCTTGTATAATAGGTATGTTTATTATGTACTTTAATAGTTCATGATCTATAAAGAAAATAAAGGATGTAGATAGCAAATAGTTTCTAAATTTTTGGAGTGTACAAACCATGGTTGATGCCTCTCACTCTATTGTAGTGTATTTTCTCTAATTTTGATAATTTCTTACTTGAAATGCAATGTGATGACATTTGTTTCATTTAGGTTGAGCTAGTATTGCTCCTATTGCTATTCTAGATGCATCCACATGCACTGTCATGTCCCCTGAAATTGTAATACCCGAATATGAAATATTGAAATACTAATAAACAAATAAAATAAATATCGAAAATATAAAAACCAATTTTAATACTATTATAATCATCATCAAGTAATATTACAAATTATACAAACAAATTGATATTCCTAAATAATTATTACAATCATAAAATATTAGCAAATAAAATAAAATAAATATCATATATATTGATAATAAGTAATATCTATAAATATCATTATAAATATTATAATGGTAATATATATCATAAATATGATGTGTTACAAATATCATAAATAAGGATAAAATATTGAAATAACCATAAATTAATATTACACAATTAATATTAATTCTACAAACAGCAAAATAAAATATAAACCAAAACACATAGATAATATCGAAACCCCCAGTCAATAGCAAACACTTTATTAATGGAGTAATAAAAAATAACGAACCTTATTTATGAATCGGTTCCTAGATAAAGACAAAACAAAAGACACGTCCCCAGCAGCAGCATTAAAATGAGGGGTCAAAGCAAAGTCTTAAGGGAGAGGAAGACGGAATAAAAAAGAAGAATTTATTCCTGACCAAAAGGAATCGACAAGGAAAGAAGGCCATCAAATAAGACCAAAGAATCATCCACGTGGCTGAAGTTAGAAGTCATCGCTGAGAAAGGAGAGAACAAAGGAACGGGTTCTTTAGCCTAAATTGCAACCAATAAAAGATAAGTAACTTCGACCTGCAGCAAATAAACCATTGGTTATTTATATCCAATATACAAAAAATGTGAATCGATGGATGGTTAGCAACATATTAAGGTTATATAAGTGTTAGGTTGCACATGTTTGCTTTCACATATCTATATAGAGAGAGAGATCAGGATTTTATGTAATTTGTTAGTAGTGATCTGCATACGTATATGTCAGTTGATTTAATTTAATTGAAAGCATGAACGTATATTTTCAATTGGTAATAATTAGTGTCAATAAATAAGAGTAAATATAAATATTATAGATAATATGTAAATATCTATATAAAGATAGATAGTTTATAACCACATACTGATTTATGATAATGTGCAATAAGTAAATATGTTGGGTTAGGATGAGTGTTGTAAGTCTATAATTAATTGGAAATAGTTATACATATGTGTGTGTATCATATTCAATTATGTGATAATGAATAATTCATGTCTTTGAAGGATTAGATTATGATTTCAAGCTTATGTTAATTACAGGTAGATATTAATAGTTGATATTTGATAAATATATGAAGTACATTGGGATGTATGAATATATTTGAATATATATAAGGTTGAATAAGTATGTTGAGAATTAGAATGACTAGTAACAATTGATAAGTATAGATTTCGATATATACATATGTATAATATACGATCCCCAACTATCCAATAATGATGCTTGTAGCAATTGTTTAGCCTTATAAGTAAAATGACTCTATTATGTTACAATAGTGTATCATCTCCGGGATCTTGATAGACATTTAATATCTCCCTAATATACTTATGAAATTATATAGAAGAGCCATTCATAAGAGTGATAAGGAGGAAATGAATAATCCCTTGACAAGAATGAAATATTTATACTATCTTTGATCTTATTAGGCGTTATTACGAAAATTTGTTTATCTCTAACATTTACAATGTCTCTTTGAGAAAAACTAAATGAATGCAAATTCACGTTTAAGCGTTTCCACTAGAACGGGGTCATTACATGCACAAGAAATGGTATAATCCAATCTAGAAAGATCAGGACAGGTTCTTCCATAATTTTCTTTCAATGTGCCAAATGCAGTTTGGCATTCTTCATTCAATTTGATGTTGCTATTGGATATCTTTTTCAATAGTTCCTCCAATGGTGTACCAATACCAGCATAGCCTCTTATAATTTTTTGGTGATAACCAGTATAACCTAATAAATTCTTAACTTGTGGAGTAATTTTAAGAGGTGCTAGTGTCATAATTAGTGTAACTATAATGTACTCGACCATCAATCCTTCTTTACAAATAATGTGCCATAACAGTGTTCCATAGGGTACCACAAACATACGTTTCTTTAGATTTAGTTCTATCTACATACCCTAACATTTGTTTAACATCATCCTAATAACTTGCACATGGTCTTTTACCAGTCCATATATTGTCCAATAATATAAGTATACTTCCAAGAAGTTATGTATAAAGTTTTAAAATGCATTTATCATTATCTTGCTAAATATGGAAGGTGCATTTTTAGACCAATGGAATTATGGTATACATATAGGAATCTCATTGTGTTGAAAATGTAGTTTTTGGTTGTTCCTCTTCCCTTAATTTCACTTGGTGGTAGCCAAAGAATCCATCAATAAATGAATAGATCTCTCTTCCAACAACTGATTCTAAAAAAAATTCAATGAAAGGTGTAGGGAAGAGGGGTAAAAGTACAAAGTTGTGTCACACTTTTTTAAAGGAAATGACCAACATTGATCCAACTTTTAAAACTTGAATCGCTAAAAAGTGGCATATATGTTTTGAATTTTGAAATGATGTAAGCTAATAAAATATGTATATTTTAGTATAATTTATATTCTTTTTTTTTAAATAAAAAATTATTTGAATATAGTTTTTTATATAAATTGACACTATAATTTAATTGTTAGTAAAATGCTAAAAATGAAGTTACATGAGACGTCAATCTTTATATAGTAAATTTTATTCTTTTTCCTTCAATTTTTTTGTGTGTATTTATAACTTGAAACTTTAGTGCATGAATTTTTTTTTTCAATTTTGATACATATATAATTTTAAATAAGTATTAGAATGTGCGTGTATTAAAACATAGTTGTTTCCATTTGACATCAACTTTCATATTAACTATTTATCTAAAATACAAAAAATTATACCATCTTGATATAGATTATTTTATCTAGTGAATCATGTTTTTTTTTTTTTTAAATTATAAGTTTCAGTATTTTTCATTGGCATGGTAATCAACCTAATGTATTGTGTTGATAACCTATTTTTAGTTAAAATAAAAAGTAAAATATAAATAATAATTAATCTATATATATATATAAACTACACTTATGGATCTACAAAAGGGTATTTTTAATATTTTTTAAAAATGTTATTTGCATGAGTAGAATTTGTTGAAACATCAAGTTTTTCAATTTTATTTTTTTGGTAAATTGGCCTCAAAGTGGTACTACATATGCATTTAGCCAACAATTTTAGTTGGAAAAGTTGACATATCTAACTTAGCTAGAATAAATCTTATTAAATCATATGTTTAACCAAAATTTATTTTTAGATATAAATACTTAAATTCAATTGTGTTGATAAGTTGGTCAAAAGTGTTACACAACTTTTTACTCTCACCCAAAGGTCATGTATTCAAGATTTATTAAGTTCCCTAAAATCAACACATATTCTCACCACTCCTATATTTTAATATTTCATTACCATTGGGCTTATCCATTCTACATCCTCTACTGGTTTAATTATTCCTGCATCAAGCATTTTTCTAACTCAACTTTGAATTTCTTTTTCATGTTTTTCTAAAGTCTATATGGTATCTTCCTTAATGGTCTAGTCCCTTTTTTTATTTTTAACTTCATTACTCCTACTTCTTCTTTTATCCCTTTTAAATGTGTAAATGTCCTAGGGAGTAATTCTTCAAATTTTAATAGGATCTCTACAACTTATGTTACTACTTTATATCCCAATAATATCCTATCTTTACAAGATTAGGTTCCCCTTCCTTGATAGTATTTTCTTCCCTAAAATTTTTTTGGTTGGTTGATATTTATGTTTAGATTTGGTAGAGAATTTTACTTCCCTTTCCCTTGATTAATTTCTATATCCATGTTATGTGTATCATCATCTTCTTGATGTGTCAAATAACATCTTATTTTAGTGAACACTGATTCCTTGTGTAATGGCATGAATTAGCACCCCCTAGGAAAATTCCACATTTACATTACCCTCTACCTTAGAGAATTAAATCCAATGATGCAATCCATACACCAACCACCTTTCCCTATCCACTTGGAAACTCATTTATGTGTTGGTAGGGGAATTTTTGTCTATGATGCTAGCCTGGCACGCGGCACAATTCTGTCTTGATGGGATTCTTGTCTCTAGAAACTATAGAGGCATTACACTCCTCCATTGGACATGAACTGTAACATTTGTTGCTCCCTTGACTGACTTCAAACATCCCTTTTGCTTCCTTCTTTCATTACAATTTCATATTATTTCATTTTATCTAGCTTCTTGGATTGAATTCACTCTACACACTTGCTCTCTACTTCATTCTTAGAACTTTCAACCATCACCACCACCATTGAAGTTGCAAGATGTTACGTTCTTGGCTCCCCCTCTCTGTTGTTGTGACCTCGTTCTCTTTGGGAAGATTGCAGGCTCACTCCTTCATTTTCCTTGAGAGCACATGGTTGAGAAGGTGATATCCACCATTTTCATTCACCTTTGCATTATCGTATTCATACTGCAGCATATTGTTGTTTGTGTATTGCTTGGTGTATACATTTCTATACTCTCTTTATCATTTTTTTATATAATCATTTCTATCTAGTTGTCCATGGAGGTGGGAACACCAAAGCAAGCAATTGACTCAAATATTCCTCTAAACACAACCCCAACATTTTCTCATTCGTCTATGTTTAGGTACTTCTCAATTGGAGCTTTTTGAAGAATCAAAGTTGCACAAAGTTTGGTACTAACTAGAACCTCTGAAAATGGGTTAGGAGTGCTATTGTATTTTTTAAAACATAGAGCACACCCACTTCCAATGATTCCACTCAAGGATAACCCTAGAGATCTCAACGCAAAAGGGAAAGAGATATCACAATAGGGTTTTCCTAGGGGTTGAACGTAGACTAATAAAGGGTTCACCACCAAGTTTAGACTTGGAAAAGATAATAAAATGCAATATGCCACACTAAACCGTAATTGAATGTAATGCACTATTAAATGACCTAGAAAAAGTAAATGAAACAACACAGAAAATTGTAGAAAGGAAGGTGTGCACCTAGAAAACTAGAAATTAATGGTTGGAGGTCTGGAACACTGGAAATTCTCATTTTAATGTTGACTAGGACTCATTCACCAAGCTAGGTGAATCAGTCCATATTCTGGAAAACTGTGTAGGAACAAGAATCTACCAAATGGGTATCCAAATCTACAAAAACATGAAATTTGACTGGAACTAGGACTCATTTGCCAAAAGTGGTGAATCAGTCTAGATGGGATTTTTTGAAGCTTCAATGGTTGATCATACTCTTCTCTATTTGTTTTTTCCTTCCTAAGTGATTTTTGGATCTGAAACCCTAATTTGTAACTTGTAGGTGTTCTCCAAGGTTCTCCAAGACTTGATGACAACTTTGACAACTTTGAATGATTTGACAACTTTTCTCCAATCTTGCTCCTTAGGAAATCTGCCACCTAGACCTACAAATCACACACAAAGGAGAGGGAAAATGTTGTTGGATTAGTGGATAGGGGTTTTCCTTGGTCAAACCCTATTTTGGAAATCAATCCTTGAAACAAAATCAAATAAGAATAGAAAATGATGAATGAATAAATGGCAATGTTGCAACTCACCAAACCCTTGCAATAAATTGTTGCAATTATGCTTGAGATGGCTGCAATGGATGTAAACCTTGAATCTAGCTTGAATGATGTTGATCTTGAATAAAATGTTTACTTGAATCATAAAATCCTACATCACCATTGTTAGCTCAAAACCAAACATGATGTATGAATTCCTTGACATTATGATTGATGCTTGAAGAATGCTCTAAAAAGCTTGATAATCTTCTCTTGAATTGCTCTTGTGAACTCAACTTGCTATAAGAATGATCTCACAAAATTCTTAGGTGAAAATGAATGAAATAACCTTGTATTTATACTCAATTATGCAAGATTTTCTGAAATTACAACACTACAAGCCAACATCAGATCTAGGAGGATAAAATCCCACCATAAATTTGAATTAATTTTGATTTTGGGCTACACAGGACTCATTCGCCCAAGGTGGTGAATGAGTCCCACTGGGCCTAATTTTTGGGACCAAATTTAAAAATGCCTAGAAATGTGTGAAACCAAGTTTGGGACCAAAAGATCTAGGTGGGACCCATTCACCCAAGGTGATGAATGAGACCTAGATCACTAAATATAGGCCATTCAAACCTGAAACACCTGAATTATAATTGGGTATTGATTCTAGTGTCAGGGTTATCCTTGAAAAAATCCATTAAATGAGGCTTGTGGATGCAAAATAGGGTCAATTAAAGCATAAGAAATCCCAATTATTAATGAAAACTCTAGAAAAGTGTGAAAGGTGTTACAACACTCCAAATAAGGCATGATTAAGATTTATTTTGATTAAAAATAAGTTTATTAGGTTTAGTTAATTAATAAAACTTTAGAAAAGTGTGAAAGTGTGTTACAACACTTCAAAACACTTTAGCAAGGTACAATATAAATTCATTAGTTCATAAGGGCCCAAGACTTAATGTGAATGTGTCAACCGTATTACAACACTAAATCAAGGCAACATTAAGCCTAATTCAAAAGGAGGGCCCAAACAAGCAAGGAAGATCAGAAGGGTGTGATAGGTCGAATATGTGCGTTAAAAAATGAGCAGCAAACTAAAGAGTGCAAATAAACACCAAAACAACCTACACCTCAAGATTAGTCTAAGTTGGAATCAACACAAGATGAAAGCAACAAATGGAACTTTATACCTTGTCTCGAGTCAATCCTTTGGTTGGCCCTTCGATCTTTGATGTGTATGCTCCTTGGATGGCAAGATGCAAGCTAGATGATGATGTGATGATGGATGAAAATGGATGAAAGCATGAAAATGGCTAAGTGTAGATTGAGAAATAAAATTGCAAGATTTTGGCGAGCAAAATGATATCTTCCCAAATGAGAGAAAAGAGGGGGTATTTATAGAGATTTTGAAAATCTCTAGGAAAATGGATGGCCAAGATTGAGCCACCAATGATCAAGATGTAGGGCCAAGGTGATTTGAGAGCTCACAAGCCCTCACATCTTGACATGTGGCATGTGATATAGCCCTAAAAGGTCAAGTGGACATAAGGTGGAAGGATGGTACATGACATGGAGGGGGTACAAAGTACCTTGGGATTGGACAAGATCTCCTCATAAAGGAGGTCCTTGTCCCCATGTGGGTGAGAGGACATGTGAGGAATTAAAAATTCCTCAAATATTCTCATGGGGAGATGGGAAAGAATAAAGAATAAAGAGAGGACATGTGAGGAAGGAATTAAAAAAGTGCATTGGGATTAAAAGTGAATTAAAAATTACATGGGGAAGGGAGATGCCTTGTCACAAAGAAAAGCATTTAATAAGGTTGACTTAAGGACACGGTCATAAAGGACATGGGGAAGAGAAAAGGAATTTAATATTCCTTGAAAGATGAGAGTGGAATTAAAAATTCCTCAAAGGACTTTGGGAAGACAAAAGGAATTAAAAATTCCTTGGGGGATGGGAAGATTTGACTAAAGGGGGTGATTAGACAAGTTGATGAGGGGTTAGAGGAAGGTTAGGTGGCTAAGAGAGGTTAGAGGTCAACTTGCAAAAGTTGGAGGATGTGACACATCCTAATCAAGGATTAGGCATGTGCACATCCTAATGATGGGATTAGAAGAAGGATTAGGATAAGATAATAAAAGATGGAGGATGTGACATAAAAGGAATTAAATAAATGTCATATTTATTTAATTCATTTGATGAAAGGAGGATTAAAGAGATAAAGTATTATTGATTAAATACCTTAGGGATTTGGCAGAATTAAAGTTATTAATTAAATAATAGCAGTATTACTTAATTAACGAAAATAAGACGAAAGGGGATGAATTTGGATAAATTAAGTGTCCAAATTTAGATGTCTACAAAGGGATACTTTTTTTTGTTGCCACATCTAGCCCCCACTTTAGTGAGAGGATTAACTTACTTCAAACTCGCACTAAAATAGAAAAACACACACATCAAGAGGGGTTCAAATGTACCAATGTTAGTAAGACAAGATGACAATGATTAAGAGGGGTGATCAAGCACCTAGGATCAAGATCCCATAGAGAACCAATGTAGGCACAAAAGAACACACATGAGAATGATATAAAGAGCAACAACAAAGCACAAGCATAACTATCAAAGATGAAAAAGATAAAAAGATAAAGGATTCGGATCAAGCTTCAACCGTTTGTCCATTGCGATGTGGATCAAATCTAGGTTTTTTGTCTGAAAAATGCATACTCACTATGTGGCAACAAAACTCCTGGTTGTTCATTGGGTGAGAAGTTCAAGAAGGTGAGAAACATACACTCATGGCTGGTATGCTCCCACACACATGTGCTCAAGTGGCTAAGGGAAATTCATGCTCTCATTTGGCTTCCCATCAAATAATACCAAAGTTATACCTCCTGATAACTTTGATAAGGCACCACACAAAAAAAATGGTTTTTTGAGCTTCATGAGACAAGAAAAACTTCATATGCTTGGAGCTCATGAACAAACAAGATGGCTCTATAGGCATGCAAGCTATTTTATGTAAGGTGGCCATATAACTACAAATGCAAATATAACAATGAAAATTTTCAAGGGAGTCTTGCTTAGTTCATGTGAGGTCTTTAACTTAGGGAACATTGTGCCTAATGTCTCCAAGAGAGAACCAATCAAAGAAAATAAAATTCACAACTTAGGGAATGTAATGTGTCACATCAAGCCACTGAGAGGAATGCAATATGCTAAGAGAGATCACACTCTTAAAGGAAATCACACCCAATGTCACCACAAAGTGGAAAAACACATCGTATAAAGTAAGAAGGTTGCACCATGAACCATGAAAAGGAAAAAAAATGCAAAAGAATAATGCCAATGTATGCCCCCACTTTAAAGAAATTTATAAACACCATGTTGTGAGCAATTACTTTAAAGTAACAAATGATACATGCAAACAATAAATAAGACTTGAGAGCTAACTTGGAAAGCACTATGCCAAGTCATATGTTTCCAAGTAAGGCCACATCATGTAAGAGCAAAGAGAGGGGTTTCCCCAAAATGAAAATGCTAAACAAATAAGGGATCTATGGATTTGGAGTCATTATTTTCTTGCTACAATGTTTTTAAGAGAGCTCAAAACTGTCATCATTCCCCAAATACACATAGAACTGGAAGAATGACACAAAGAGAGTTAAAAAAAAAAGAAAAACCTTTCGAGTCAGCATGGAAGGGACATGAATGTCTTGATGCCTTGTGTCATCCCCAAAAGGAAAACATGAGACAAAGAAAAGATAAAGAAAAGTTGTTGGGTCAATATGGAAGAGACATGAATGTCCCGACACCGTGCATCGTCCCCAAAAGGAAAACATGAGACAAATGAAAAAGATAAAAAGCGAAAAGATGACATAGAGAAGAATGAAGGTACAAATAGAGGAATGTCACAAAGAGAGAGAACATCAAACAGAATGTCAATGGGGATCAAATCACGTACATACAATCACACAAAAGAAAATGAAAATGAAATAATGCAAAAGACTAGTAAGGCACAAGTGAGTCAACTTAAATTAGGTCATATGTCTTCCAATCATGTTCCTTGTATACTGAAGGTGAACAAATAGGTAGAGGGATAATAGCAAGTGTCAAACTAGGGCACACCAAGTTCAACACTCTTTGTAAGAGATTTGTCATCTAGGTTCATGGAAGAGGAAAACAATGTATTCAATTAATTATGCACCTATTCATCAATTTTAGCAACATTGTCATCATCATCCAAGTTAATCACAATAGGACATTGAATGATAATGTCCATGGAAGAGTTCAACTCTTGTTGTGGTTGTTGTATTGGATTGTTTTGTTTCGGGGCAAGGATAGAGCCATCATGCATTGCTTCAATCAAGTTTGGATTTTGATTTTATTTGTTTAATTCTTCATGTAACTTGCAAGCAAGGGTATGACGTCTACACCTATGCTCTCTAGTACCTCTATTTCTTTTAATTTTGTTTTCAAATTGTGTTTGTGTAGGAGTGGGTTGATCAACCATAGGTTTCTCTTCTTCCCTAACGGTAGGAACAGAAGGAACCACGAGAGGTTGTTCGACCATTTTCTCTTTGACTTTGTAAAACCATTTTATTCTAGGTGTGGCGGGGTTTTTTTCATTGTCTCTTGGTATTTTATAGGAGGTAGGGGAAAGTTTTTTCTTAGTTTGATTTTGGTCATTTGGAATTTCTTTAGGTTCAAGCATGGTTTTGTCAAGGATAATAGGCTCAGTGGTGGATGGGGACATGTTTCGGAGGGATAGTTTTTCTATCTTCTTTGCCTTGAACTTTTGATAGGGAAAGAAAAATAATTATTCTTATGGTTTTATAGGTTCCATAGGCTCATGTCAGAAGAAATCTAAGGAAAAATTTCCTTCGGAGGACAAAGGGTTAAAGCCATTATGATGGATGGTGAAAACTTCATTGTCAAAGGGAAACTGTAAGCATTTATGGACAACCAAAGGGATATCTTTCATGGAGCGAAGCCATGGATAGCCTAGCTTCACATGAAATTGGTCTGAATATGAGATGATGGAGAATGAAACATCTAATGTTTTCAGTCCTATTTGTAAGCGAAGAGTGATTGATCCCATCATAGGCTGGAGAGCAAAACCATTATGTGTCTTGATCCATGCTTTTGGTTTATTGTATATGTCTTGACAGAGCTCATGCAAAAGTAAGAATTCTTTGGTGATCACATTCTCTCCATAGGTGGGATCTATTAGTATCCCATTAGCGAACTTGTCATAGATACGGCTGGCTATGTAAAGAGGACCATCAGGTGCATGTTTAAGTATATCCTTAGAGGATAAAGCAATGTCAAGAGGACTTTTAGTTTGGCCCTTACAAGGAATGACGTCTATCACTCCTACGATGGCATCCATGGGATCATTATCTATAGGATCATGTTGCATAGAATCATTTTTATCATCATTTGTGTCAACATTCATCACATCATTCTTTGTAGTTTCGTTTGCTTTGAAAAATGAAATAATATGTTTTGGCATGGGGTTGGTAAATATTTGCAAGTTGTGGTTAGGAGTGAGCAACAAACTTTTTTCCTTGACCACTAAGACCTCCAATGTAAAGATGACCAAAATCAATGAGGCCTTGCACAAGATGTTTAAGATGCTTGCAATGTTCCATATTGTGTCCATTTTTTCAATGATATTGGCAATAAGTATTTTATCTTAAGCTTGGGGATAAAGTATTATTAGGATTTGGTATTTTAATGGGAGGTAAGGTAATCATTTGTTGTTATAAAAGTTGGGACATTTTGTTGTGAAGGGTATCGGGTAAGGGAGTGAATTGTCTCTTTGAATCCCCATAGCTAAAGGGTATCATGGATTTAATAGTAGCTACTTGGTTGTTGGAATTTTAAGTTGTTTGTTGAGGGGGATTAAATTGAAGGAACTCTTTATTCTATTTTCTAAGAGGTTGGGAATTGTTTTAGTTTGCGAACTCAAACTTCTCAATTCGGTTAGAACTAGACTTTGTATCTCGACTACTAACTAAATTTTGATAATCATGGAGGGTAGTACACAAGTGCATGAAGGATGGGAATTTCATCATGGTAAGCTTGTCTTGGATCTTACTTTGCAAATTTTATATGAACATCTTTTGAAGGTGAGGTTCGAGGACTTTGACATCGATTTGGGAATAAAGTGATTGATACCATGAGATAAACTCAGTTATCTTTTCTTCTTATTTTTGCTTGCATCTCATCAAATTGGCCAAGGTCATCTTAGGATTCATATGCACTTGGAAATGGTTAACAAACGCCTCAAAAAGTTCATTGAATGAATGATTTGAGTTGTTCGATAGAGAAGAAAACCATTCCAAGGCAGTATCTTTCAAGGACCTAGGGAAAAGCTTAGCCAAGAGTTTATCATCAAGGAAAAAGTCACTACATAAAGCAGTATAAGCATTAACATGGTTAGAATGATCTCCCTTTCCTCCATATTTCTTGAATCTAGGCACCTCTACACCTTGTGGCATCAGTGTTCATAATATCTCCAAGGACAATGGGTTGCTTTTGACATAATATGTAGGTGGGTCATTTTGATTTTGTTTGATGGTGGAAACTTGCTTTCGAAGGGATGAAATGGTTTGGAAGAGTTGATTTATGAGAGGGTCATTACTTGTGTTATGAGACATAAGTGAAAAGGGTGAAGGGTGTATGTGTTTGAAGGACAAGTAAATGGGATGCTTATAGGTGGTAAAGTGGTAAGATATATGACGTGTGATGCCACAAGCAAGGGATGCTAGTGAAAATACCCATGGAAGGAATCACATTACTAACTTGTTGTGTTGTTGTGACTTGAGGATTGCTATAGGTAGGTATTGAGGAAATTGTTGTGGGAGGAGGAAAATTCCTCCTTAGCTTGTGACATTGCTTGTTGGTAAAGGATAACTAGTGATTGGGGGAAGGTATTTTCCAAAGATTTGAACTATGTCTTTCACAAGGTCAAGCCCATCTTCACTTTCAAGCATGCTGTGAATGTTATCTATAGTAGGGATGGCGATGGTTGAAATGTCATTTTTGCACTTGGTGTTGTAAGTTTGCTAATTCCTCATGAATTTGAATTATGTTTTCTTGTGGGACACTATCATTCCTTGTTTCAACTTGCATACTACTTGAAGGCAAAGAGTTGTTAAGGGTATGATCCATACCTAGTGTACTAGTGTCAATATTGTTGGAATGTGTTGAGATGATGTTGATTGATAGTTTTCATTGATGTCAACATATCTTGGTTGTTGACCAAAGTTTTCCTTGATGATTTGGATTGGCCTGGTTTCAGACGTCATGCTATAAAGATCTATTTTGGGTTGTATCTATCCTGGTCCCATTCCTCTTGTCACCCAATAAGATACATTCTTTCAAGTTCAAACCAATCTAGATGTTGGTTAATGTGCTCCGACACATGATTTGCATTGTAACATGTATATATTATTCGTTGGTTCTAGATATCATGTAGCATGCTGATTTGAGCAAGGAGGTTATGCTTGGTCCACATTTCATTCCTCTCCACCATACGAATTCTTTTGTGGTGACCTATTTCAAATTATATTTGGCCGACAAAGAAGATCATGAAATTATGTTTGGCCAACTTAAGAGATTATGGAAGCATGGAATGATATAAGAGTTGCTTTTTTTTAGGAAAACAAGTGTGATTAATGTGAAATTCCAGACATTGTGAAGTGTGCGAAAGTGTATGACCAAAGGCAATAGATAGAAATATTTTATTCGGTGTTTGTTGGCAACAATTCTTTTAGTGGTGGATTCCCTTTAATCATTCTTTTGTTGGAAGTGAGCCATTTTTTGTTGACGGTGAGCCCAACTGGCAATGAGACACCCTACAGTGAGCAACTTGGCAATGATCCCTTGTAAAAATCACCTTAACCGGTGTCACTTTAACTAGTGTTTTATAATTGAGAATTATTATTCTTTGTGGTTTTTCCCTTCTTGGGTTTCCACATAAATTTTGGTGTTCTTTGTGCATGGTATTGTTGTGTGCTTCCATATTCACTAATATTTGTTTGTTTTAAGTTTGCTCGAGATTAATTAAAGTGAAGAAAATTGTTTTATAATAACTTATTCACCCCGCTCTCAATTATTTAGACTATTCAAAAATTGGTATCAAATCTTTGGTTCCCTAAAGAAGAGCTTAACCACTTGGGGTAGATCTGATGGCGCACAAACTGAAAATTCTTGTATTTGATGGATCCAACTATAGTTTTTGGAAAGTGCATATGAGAGTTTATTTGATATCTCTAGGATACAAGACTTGGAAAGTTTTTGAGACAAAATATGTTGAACCATCAAAAGGTGTTTCTACTGTAGATGAAATTTCAGCCTATGAAGAGAATGAAAAGAAAGGTATGCAATCTTTAGTGGACTATCTAAAACTAAGTTAACAAAAGTTATTTCATTGGGCATCACTTATGAAGTTTGGGAAAAGTTGAAAGAAATCTACGAAGGAAATGATAGAGTCAAATTATCAAAGAAGTTGGCAACTAAGCACAAATATGAAAACTTGAGGATGGAAGAAAGTGAGGATATAGCTAGCTACTTTCAAAGAGTTGGAAGTGTATTAAATGAAGTCAAAAATCAAGGAGGCACTCTGACAAATGAAGATGTAATGGAGAAGATTCTAATGACCCTACCAGAAAGCTACAGTGATAAGATCTCAACTATTGATGAAGTTTATGATCCAAAGAAATTCACTAGAGAGCAAGTATTTGGCACTTTGACTACATTTGAGACGAGAAAATTTGGAAAATAAAAGGAGAAATTAGAAACAACCTTCAAAGCCACAAAGATAGAAGAAGATCTAGATTATGAAAGTTCAAATGAGTTGGAAGCAAACTTCACAAGGAAATTGAAGAGAGGTACACTCAAGTACAAAGGTACATGTTACCTCTTAAATGTTTTAGATGTGGAAAGATTGGTCATATAGCAATTGAGTGTCCAAAAAAAGGAACAAGGCAAAATTTTAAAAAGATCAATAAGAAGGCCTATTATGTTAAAGAGAATGTCGACATTTTAGATGATGGATCATGAGGATTGTTTATTTTTTATGGAAAAGGATGAACCTAGATTTGATATCTCTAACATTTGCACTAAAGCTACATTATTTGTTAAACAAAATAGAGATGAATGGACAATTGATAGAGGATGTTCAAATCATATGACTAGTGATAAAAGCAAGTTTATGAAGCTTGAGAAATATGATGGAAGTTTTGTTAGATTTGGAGATGATAAAATAGAACAGATTGTTGGAATTGGTTATATTACCTTTGATGGAAAACACAACACTGACAATGTTTAATATGTGAAGGGCTTATATCATAATCTTCTAAGTGTTGGATAGATATGCGAAAATGGCTAAAATGTGGTGTTTCAGGATGATAGTTGTGAGATTCAGAAGAGATCCAAAATTGTTATTGTAGCTAGAAAAAGAACAAGTGGGAATATGTATCGGCTGGAAGGAGCTACAAAAACATGCTTCGTATCTTAGTCCAATGATAGTTGGCTTTGGCACCGAAGGATGTGTCACATCAATTTTGACAATTTGGTAAGGATAAGCTCATCAAGAGCACTTAGAGATTTTCCAAGACTGACCAAACCAGACAGCACTATCTACAAAGGATGTCAAGAAGGAAAGTTGACCAGAGAAACATTTTGAAGAAAAGAAGAATCTTATGTTGAATTGTTGGACCTTGTACACACTAACCTATGAGGTCTGACCAAAACAAGAAGCTTACAAGGTGAGATATATTTCATGCTTTTAATAGATGATTATTCTAGACTCACTTGGGTTGCATTTTTAAATAAAAAATTAGAAGCTCTAGAAAAAATCAATATTTTCAAAGCAAGGGTTGAGAATGAAGTTGACAAGTGTTTAAGAGTTGAAAAAGGAGGAGAGTATACCTCTGATGAATTCAACAAATTCTGTAAAATCATGGCATTAAGAGACAACTATTAGCCCCTAGAACACCTCAATAGAATGGTGTAGTGGAAAGAATGAACTGGATAGTTTAGGAAGAAGCTAGAACAATGATCATGGAAGTAGGGTTACCACAGATCTACTAGAGAGAAGTGATACACACATTAGTATACACTCTTAATAAAGAACTATTTCGAAGGAAGTATGGAAAGAAATCATATGAGCTATGGCATGGAAGAGCTTCCACAGTCAAATACTTCAAAAAATTTGGAAGCAAATGCTACATCCAAATAGATGAGGACAATCTTAGAAAGTTTGACAGCAAAGCCGACGAAGGCATATTTTTGGGTTACTCTACGACAAGCAAAGCATATTGGTGTTACAACAAGAGATTGAACAAGATAGTTGAAAGTGCAAATGTGAAAGTAGATGAAGATGTTCAAAGAAGTCCTGAAAGGAATATTGAATATGAATTAGGTGATTTGGATAACAAAGGAGAAAAAGATAAGAAAGTAGAAGAGGAAGAAGAAACAAAGGAGGCTCTGGAACCTACAACTAAAACTCCAAGGTATGTATAGAAAAACCACTTAGAAAATCAGATTATTAGAGATAAGAATAAGGGTATCATCACAAGAAGCAAAGTAGTTCAAGAGCGAGAATTATTGTGTCTACTATCAGAAACTGAGCCAAAGACTATGGAGGAAGCATGCAATTATTAGAATTAGGTGAAGGCAATGAAGGAAGGGCTTGATCAAATAGAGAAAAATCAAACTTGGGAACTTGTGTCCAAACCAGTAGACAAAAATGTAATCGGAACAAAGTGGGTATTTCAAAACAAGATGGATGAAAATGGAAAGGTAATGAGAAACAAGGAAAGATTGGTTTGCAAAGATTACACTCAAATTGAAGGTATTGACTTTGATGAGACCTATGCTCCTATTGCCCGAATGGAAGTGATCCAAATATTTTTGGATTTTGCAGCTTTCAAGGATTTCAAACTCTATCAAATGGATGTAAAATTTTCATTTTTGAATGGGGAACTGAAGGAAGAATTTTACATTGAGCAACCAAAAGGATTCAAGTTCAAAAATGACCTAGATGTTGTTTGCAAGTTGAAGAAATCTCTATACAGTTTGAAGCAAGCACCCAGAGGTATGGCAGATTAGACAAGTACTTGATTGGACAAGGATTTTAGAAGGGATCTGCTAACAGTAATTTATACTATAGAACTCACATAGATCAAATGTTGATTGTTGTGATTTATGTTGATGACAGAATTTTTGGAGGAAATGATGTTATGTGCAGAAAATTTGTAGATGAAATGTAGAAGGAATTTGACATGTCTATGATAGGTGAGTTAAATTTCTTCCTTGGATTGCATGTAAAATAGAACAACAAAGTAATCTTCATATCTCAGTCCAAGTATACCAAAGAGTTGTTGAAGAAGTTTGGGTTGAAGAACTCTAAACTAGTTTGTGCACCTATTGTTACTAGATGCAAGTTGACAAAAGAAGATGAATCACCTAAAGCTGATGCAAGCATGTATAGATCAATGATTGGAGGATTGTTATACTTGACTGCTACCAGACTAGACATTATGTATGATTTTTTTTTAGCATCTAGATTTTAGCAAGAACCAAAGGAATCGCATGTTGTTGAAGTAAAAAGGATCTTTAGATATTTGAAGGGTATAGAAGATATGGGGTTATGGTATCCAAAGGATTCATATTTTACTTTGATAGCTTATATAGATGTTGATTGGGTTGGATGTGTTGATAAAAGGTAGAGCACAAGTGGTGGAGCTTATTTCCTTGGCTCACAGTTGGTTGCTTGGCCAAGTAAAAAAAAATATTTTGTATCTTTATCTACTATTGAAGCTAAATACATTACAATTTCCTCATGTTGCACTCAGATATTATGGATGAAACAAACGTTGAAGGATTTTGGAATATCATTTGATGAACTAATCTCAATTATGTGTGATAATACTAGCACAATAAAAATTTTCAAGAATTTGGTATAACACTCTAGAATGAAGCATATATTCATAAGATATCATTTCCTGAGAGAGAAGGTGTTGGACAATGAAGTAAAACTTGAATATGTACCTATAAAAGAGCAGATTGTAGATATTTTCACAAAACTATTGAGCAAAGATACTTTTGAGTATCTCTAGTAGAAGTTAGGAGTTTTTCCCCCTCATAGTCTTCAAAAACATGCACTGGGGTGTGCATTGGTCCAGGTTATTATACGCTCATTTTTATCTAGATCAATGTTTGGTGGCTTCCTCACAGGGGGAGCAGAGTAAGTTTTTTAGGGAGAGTTTTCCCCTTTGTCTTTGATGTCAAAGGTGCAGAAGAAAAGAAGATAAGATGGTCCTTGATGTTGACATTAAGTTGTTTGGTTTGTTATTGAAAGATGTTTCCATCAATGACAAAGGGGGAGATTGTTGGAATGTGTTGAGATGATGTTGATTGCTTGTTGTCATTAATGGTTGTCATTGATTTCAACATATCTTGGTTGTTTGATTGATTTTTTCCTTGGTGATCTGGATTGGCCTGGTTCCAGATGTCATGTTGTAAAGATCTATTTTGCGTTACATCTGTCCTGGTCCCATTCCTCTTGTAACTCAATAAGATACATTATTTTGGGTCTAAATTGATCTTGCAGTTGGTTAATGTGCTTTGGCACATGATTTGCATTGTAACATTTATATCTTATTCTTTGGTTCTGGATATCATGTAGCATGTTGATTTAAGCAAGGAGGTTTTGTTTGGTCTATGTTTCATTTCTCTCCATTGCGGGAATTTTTTTGTGGTGACCTATTTAAAATTATATTTGGCCAACAAGGAAGATCATGAAATTATGTTTGGTCAACTTAAGAGATTATGGAAGCATGGAATGATATAAGTAAGAGTTGGTTTTGTTTGAGGAAAGCAAGTGTGATGAATGTGAAATTCCACACATTGTGAAGTGTGCAAAAGTGTATGACCAGAGGCAACAAACAAAGAGATTTTATCTTGTTTTTTTTGTGACAGTTCTTTCAGCAATGGGTTCCCTTTCATCATTCTTCTATTGGCAATAAGTTATTTTCTATAGGAAATTAGCCTTTCTCTTTTGGTAGTGAGCCTTTTGTGTATCTTTGGCTATAATAGCTAGGCAATGAGCCCAACCAGTAATGAGCCACCTTGCAATGAGCAACTTGGCAGTGAGCCCTTGTAAAGATCCCCTTAACTAGTGTTTTATAATTGAGAATTGTTATTCTCTGTGGATTTTCCCTTCTTGGGTTCAACATAAATTCTAGTGTTCTTTGTGCATGGTTTTGTTGTGTTCTTTCATATTCACTAATATCTATTTGATTTAAGTTTTCTATGAATTAATTAAAGTGAAGAAAATTCTTTTATAATAATTGATTCACCCCCCTCTCAGTTATCCAAACTGTTCAACAAATACCAAGAGTGAAAGAGCTAGACAACCCAAGATCCACAATGATTGTGCTATCGCAAGATGACATGAATCTCGAACTTCATCTCACCACAGTATTAGCAATAGGACACCAAATACTCATACAAGGGCTACTAAATGCAAATGAATGCAAATGTGATGTAAGCTAAGAACAATGAAATATTTATAACATAGATTCTGGAAACTAAAACAAAAGGGCAATAACAAAAAATAGAAACTCAAAAATAGAGCTTTAAATGCTAGAAAATGCAATTCAAAAAGTGCAGAGGGACTAATTTTCCCAAGGTGGCGAATGAGTCCCAGTAGCAACTTTTTTTGAAAATTTTCAAAAAAAATTAATTGGATTTTATGCTTTTTATGTTTTATGATTTGTATGTTAAATGAAAATGTAGGTTTTGTTTGATTTTCAATGAAATTAGATGTAAGCATGCAAGCTATATGAGCTTTCACTAATGCAAAAATAGAAACCTTAGAATGTAAATTAACTAATGAAAATCCTAATGTAATGTTAATGAAAGAAAGATCTAGGATGAAAATGCACTCCAAATTAGAATTTTAATATTCTAAATGCAGGTTCGCCAAAATGGAACCTCTGAAAATGGGTTAAGAGTGTTATCATATGGTTTAAAACATGGAGCACACCCACTTCCAATGATTCCAATCAAGGATAACCCTAGAGATCTCAACACAAAAGGGAAAGAGATCTTGAAATAGGGTTGTCCTGGGGGATGAATGTATACTAATAAGGGGTTCACTACCAAGTTTATACTTGGAAAAGATAATGAAATGCAAGATGCCACTTTAAACCCTAATTGAATGTAATGCACTATTAAATGACCTAGAAAAGTAAATGAAACAACATAGAAAATTGTAGAAAGGAATGTGTGCACCTAGAAATCTAGAAATTACTAGATCTTGAGGTTTGGAACACTGGAAATTATGATTTAATGTTGATTGGGACTCGTTCACCAAGTTAGGTGAGTCGGTCCAGATTCTGGAAAATTGTGTAGGAACAAGAATCTGCCAAATGGGTATCCAAATCTTCAAAAACATGAAATTTGATTAGAATTAGGACTCATTCGCCAAAAGTGGAAAATTAGTCCAAATGGGATTTTCTGAAGCTTCAAAGGCTGATCCTACTCTTCCTTTTTTGCTCTATGCTTCCTGAGTGATTTATGGATATGAAATCATAATTTTCAACCTATAGGTGTTCTCCAAGGTTCTCCAAGACTTGATGACAACTTTGACAACTTTGAATGATTTGAAAACATTTCTCCAATCTTGCTCCTTAGGAAATCTACCACCTAGACCTACAAATCACACACAAAGGAGAGGGAAAATGTTGTTGGGTTAGTGGATAGGGGTTTCCCTTGGTAAAACCCCATTTTGGAAATTAATCCTTGAAATGAAATCAAATAAGAATAGAGAACGATGAATGAACAAATGACAATGTTGCAATTCACCAAACCCTTGCAATAAAGTATTGCAATTATGCTTGAGATTGCTCCAATGGATGTAGACCTTGATTCTAGCTTGAATGATGTTGATCTTGAAAGAAATTCTTTCTTGAATCATAAAATCCTACATCACCATTGTTAGCTCAAAAAAACATGATGCATGAATTCCTTGACATGATGATTGATGCTTGAAGAATGCTCTAAAAAGCTTGATAATCTACTCTTGAAGAAACTTGAATGCTCTTGAATTGCTCTTGTGAACTCAACTTTCTATAAGAATGCTCTCACAAAAGTCTTAAGTGAAAATGAATGAAAGAACCTTGTATTTATACTCAATTATGCAAGAATTCCCAAAATTACAACACTACAAGCTGACATCAAATCTAGGAGGATAAAATCCCACCAAAATTTTGAATTAATTTTGATTTTGGGACACACAAGACTCATTCGCCCAAGGTGGCGAATGAGTCCCATTGAGCCTAATTTTTGGGACCAAATTTAAAAATGCTTATAAATGTGTGAAACAAGGTTCAGGACCAAAAGATCTAGGTGGGACCCATTCACCCAAGGTGGCGAATGAGTCCTAGATCACTAAATCTAGGCCATTCAAACCTAAAACACCTAAATTATGATTGGGTATTGATTGGTGTCAAGATTATCCTTGAAAAGATGCATTAAATGAGGCTTGTGGATGCAAAATAGGGCCAATTAAAGCATAAGAAAGCCCAACTATTAATGAAAACCATAGAAAAGTGTGAAAGTGTGTTACAACACTTTACAACACTCCAAATAAGGCATGATTAAGATTTATTTTGATTAAAAAGAGGTTTTTAGGTTCAGTTAATTAATAAAACCTTAGAAAAGTGTGAAAGTGTGCTACAACACTTCACAACACTTTAACAAGGTATAATATAAATTCATTAGTTCATAAGGTCCCAAGACCTAATGTGAATGTGTCAACCACATTACAACAGTTAAACCAAGGCAACATTAAGCCTAATTCACAAGGAGGGCCCAAACAAGCAAGGAAAAGCAGAAGGGATACTATTTTTGTTGCCACACTAACTTTGCATCCTTCCTTTGCCAATTCAAGCATATCTAGTTAAATTATTCTTCTTGTTGTACTATTTTTCTATACTTCCTTTACATTCTAGTATAGTATAAAATCTCTTAGTTAGGTCGTTAGTTGCATTTTTAGTGCTTTTGTTGTCTTAGAAGTCCTTTGTCCATATAGATGCTAGTGCCCCACTGAGATGCTCGTACACCACACTGGAGTCTATCTTGCATTGTTGTCCTCAAGCATTGAGTGGTCTAAGTTGTAGATTAAACTCTGAGAATTGACTCGCTTGACTTCCTAAAATATTCCAGTTAGCATAAGGATAGTAGCAACCAGATTGCTCTTCCTTTTCAACCCTAAACGGTTAACCTTTCTGAATTAATTAGCAAAGCTAGAGGTAGATCAAGGCATCTTGTTGCTTAGGACCCTCTTGTGACCTAGGGTCTCAGAGCAACTAGTCCCCCTCCTCTATACCTTGTTCAACCATTCAATATATTTCCATATCCTCTCTATCTGTAGAGTTGGGGAAACAAGTTGTGGTACCACTACATTATTATTTGTGTCTAGGATAAATATTATTTCTTTCATTTTAAGTAATCTGGTATGTATATTCTTATCCTAATTGTAAAAATAAAAGGTGTATAGAAATTTCATTTTAATTTTTTTGCAAAATTTAGTTTCTCCTCTTCTTTCCATTGGAAAGGGTGCCTCAAACTTACTGGCTAAATATCCCTTCATGGGTTTGTATTTCCTTTCTTCATCAGCTTGACAAAGCTCCATTGGTGAGATCTTGTCCCTTGTTCCATCGATGGTCTAATGCTTCTTCACCATTGTGTTTTATCGACGAGTGTTGGCTCTATCAACGAGACCACATGTTCTATCTCACTGATAGGTTGATAGTTCTTACTATCAACATAGCACCTTACTATCAGCGAGATCCAAATGGGAGTCTGAATGATAGAACGATATGACTTGCTTCCATCGATATGACTAAGGGACTTTGATGGAACTCTTCACCCTATTCTGACGATGGACCGATGATCCATGGTAGAGCCTAAGCTGATAGGTGGAGAGCAGTGACATGGTGTCAAGATGGAGGTAGTGGGGACCACTTGGAGTATTATCGACATAAATTGCTTCTATCAGTGAGAGACATTTTGGAGTCTCCTCGATACGGCAATGAATATCAAATGTGTAAACAACTTTGTGGGACCTAACTACTACTCAGTTGGAAAGCAATAATTGGTTGGTCAACCAGTGTGACCTTTATCAATGTAACAATGTATGATCGGTGAGACATGGTCTTTTGTCTCACTAATACTCTGATGATTGTTTGATCTGGCAGGCATTTCACTCGTCGGTGTGACTCAATCAAATTGGCAGAAGGATGGATATTGTTCCTATGATAGCCCAATAAGGACACTGCTAAGTGATGATTTGTCTATTGCAACTAATGGAAACTGATTTGGTATCTTTCCAGCATGGGTTTGATGATGCAGATGATTGGCAAATTCTCTCAGGAAGGAAATTTTCATATATGAAATACATTGTAACAGTGATCAATAGGGAAAGTTGAGTTGAGTTTGTTGTGAGGGAACAAGATTGATCTGAATTGTAATGTTGTCTGTATTGAGTGACTGAATTGACATTTGAGAGGGAGAAATTGTAACTCTGTATGTGGACCCTTTGTTAACTATAATAAAAAGTGTTTTTTTTGGTGTGGTGGGTTTTTCTTCCAAAAGGGTTTTCCCATATTAAATTTGGTGTCTATTCTGTGTTGTGTGAAATTTGTCTATTTTTTTTTGGTCTAATGTGCATCTTTAATGAACTGTAAATTTTGAAATTTGAACCTTAATTATGCATTCTCTTCTTATAATTATCATTAGGAAAGTGATTCCACACCTTTGCTTTTCTTACAAGTGGTATTAGATCCTAGCCAATTGTGTTACCCTTGTGGGTTGGGCAGTTTTTTTATGCCAATTCTGAAGTGGAAGTCTTGTAGAGTAATCTGGTAATTTCATTTGCAAATTAAGATGGAAAGCACATCAAGGAAGATTGAAATTGAGAAATTCAATGGTGGCAATTTTGAGTTGTGGAAACTCAAAATGAAAGATCTGTTGGTCGATAGATATCTCTGGATTGTTGTGTTTGGAACAAAACCTATAGGCATGAAGCAAGAAGATTGGGACCTCACAGAAAAAAACAAAACAAAACAAAACAAAAAAGCAAAAGGGTTGATAAGACTTTGTTTAGTAGACTCTGTTCTCATGAACATTCATGAAGAGAATTTTGCATCTTCTTTGTGGAAGAATCTTGGAGACATTTATCAAGGAAAGTCCTTGGTGAATAAGTTATTCTTAAAGAAGAAGTTGTACTCTTTGAAGATGGAGGAAGAGGTGTCTATGGCTGATCATCTGAATACATTGAATACGCTCATTGCTCAATTAACATCTGTAGGTGTAAAGATAGATGATGAGGATCGATGTATGCTCTTGTGTTCTTTTCTAGACTCTCAGGATCATTTAGTGATGGTGATTGCGAGCACGAAAACCACTTTCAAGATGGAAGATGTGTTGCTTCATTGTTGTCAAAAGAGATGAAAAGGAAATATTTTGAGATGGCAAAGGAGGCTCTTGTTGTTTGAGGCATATTAAAGGAGAAAGGAAAGAAGAAGGATAGGAAGTCTAAATCAAAATCTGAAGGGAGATCAAAGTCACTTGGAGAAAATTCCAAGGTGAAATGTTGGAATTGTGGGCAGTCTAGTCATGTCCGTAAGGATTGCAAAGAGGGGAAAAAGAAGAAGGAAAACACCTCTTCAAATAATGATTCTTCTCAAAGTGATGCAAATGTCTTCATCGCAGCCTTGGCAACTTAGGCATTATATGATGTCTAGCTGATTGACTCAAGTGCATCTTTTCACATGACATCTCGCAGAGATTGGTTTACAAAATATGAAAAGTATGTTGGTGGAAAGGTGTATCTGGCAAGTGACTCATCTCTATAAATTATTGGTCATGGAAGAGTCAAAATTCAATTTCCTGACGGAAGGATTAAAGAGATTGATGGCGTAATTCATATACCAGGTTTGGCTTGAAATTTACTATATGTAAGTAAGTTGAATGATGATGGCATACAAGTTTTTTTTTCAAATGGTGGATGCAATATGACAAGAGGCTCAATGGTGTTTGCTAGGGGTGCTTGAATTGGTACTATGTACAAGCTAGATGTACATGTAGTTCAATGCAACAGTGTCTCTGAAAATTCAAGCAAGGTTGCTCAAGTAGAGAAGGAGACTAAAGTTCCTCTAAGGGCGAATTCTTTGGAGGCAAAACTTCCTACAGAAAAGACCATGCCCTGAAATCAAAGGCTCAGCCACATTGGTGAGAAAGGCTTAAAAGCTTTGAAAAAAAAAAACCTGCTTGAAGGGCTTGATGATTGTAACCTTGAGTTCGATTTTTGCAAACATTGTATATATGGAAAACAACATCGTGATTCATTTTATTCCAATCCTCATAAATCTTCTGGTGTTCTGGATTATATTTACTATAGTATTTGGTCTGTGATGCTATTTCTTTATCAGGCTCCAAGATATTATGTTTCATTGATGATTATTCGAGAAGGGCATTTGTGTAATTTTTAAAAAGTAAATCATAAGTGTTTGGTTAGTTTAAAGAGTTTAAAAACTTGGTTGAAAATCAAACTGATAGAAAAATTAAATGCCTATGGAAAAATAACAATTGAGGGATTTTTTCTTATATGTTTGGTATTGGAATACCATGGAATAAAAGGCATAAAATATGCACTTTACATAAATGGTTGTTTGAAAAGGTTGAATAGGACAACTTTGATGAAAATCTTGAACTTATGTTGAAGCGATCTTTGAGATGCAAAGGAGAAGAATTTCCTAGGATAGGGGCTGTATGGCTGCAACTGAAGGAAAACATTTAAAAATTCGATCTCCCTCTTTTAGCACTTGTTTCCAACAAAATTCCTATGGAAGCTTAGTCATCCAGAAATCCCTCTTTAAGACATTTAAAGGAGTCTTTTGGTACATGCAACATATCATTTCATCAGAAAATGAAAAAAAAGATCTAAATTCAGAAGAAATAGTTGTAAAACCATATCTTCATTGCCCTCTGACATACATTGAAAGGATACAAGCTTTGGAATCGATGACTAAAAGGTTTAATACAAAAAGAAATGTAATCTTTCATGAGCTAAAACCTTCTTCAATGGATTTGTAATCAGAGATGATAGAAGAAAAGAAAGAAAAAGAAGTTGAAATTCCTTGAACTCCAAATAAAGAGAAACTACGAAGTGTACTTGAAATTGAGGAGAGTTCTAGCAACTGAGAATTCTGATGAAGAAGAACCACAACACTTAATATGGCAACTGGAGATCACAAAATTAAGAGGTGGAAACCTAAAAGAACGGTTTTTCTTAAGGTCACAATTAAATTCATAATATTTAATTAAAACATGAGCTAGAACAGAGAATGAAACCAAATGTCTATTTTGGAATTCTTTAGGTTGAAGGAAGCATGAAGAGAGAAGTGACATCAAAGAATGCAACCTGGGATTTGAGTGCTTGCCTGCAAAGGTAGAAATCCTATTAGCTATAAATATGATACTTTAAGGAAAAATCTGGATGGAGTGTTTAGAAAAGTACTCAGCTAAGTTGGTTGTGAAAGGGCTGCAGCTTCTATGAATAGGAGGAATTGATTATGAAGGAAATGTTTTCTATTTTACAACTTCAGTTTCAGACATCTAATAGATTTATTTTTATTACACTTTGTAGCGTGTGACTTCTTGAACACATGGATGTGAAGACAAAATTTGTTCATGGAGATCTTGAAGAAGAAATTTATATGTCCCAGCCTGAGCACTTTATGGAAAAAGGTAAAGAAAATATGGTTTGCAAGTTAAATAAATCTTTGTATGGTTTAAAACAATCACCCAAAATGTGGTACCAAAAGTTTGAAACTTTTGTTTTGTCATTGGGATTTGTAAGATCAAAATTTGATCATTGTATGTACTTCAAAACTAAAAATGATCGAGTGCTTATTATTGCCCTATATGTTTATGATATGTTGTTCATAGGAAATAGTAAGACTATGATTTTTTTATCTAAAATATCAATTGTCTGCAAAGTTTGAAATGAAAGATCTTGGTGCAGCAAGGTATATTCTGGGGATGGAAATAAAACAAGATAGAGCTAGTAGAAAGATTTGGCTCAACCAGAGTAAGTATATAAATATTGTCCTGGAGAGATTATGTATGACTGATTGCAAGCAATTAGTTGTTCCAGTGTTGTAGGGAACAAAGCTATCTATTGAGGATTGTCCAAAATATCCTACTAAGATAGAGGACATTACCATAGTGCCTTATGCAAGTGTAGTTGGTAGTTTAATGTATGTAATGGTTTGTACTAGGCTAGACATTACCCAAGTAGTGGGAGTACTTAGCCAATTTATGGAAAATCTAGGAAGACCGCATTGGGATGTTGTGAAAAGAGTTTTTAGATATCTAAAAGGTACCTATCAATATTATTTGTGCTATAATGGTAACTTGGTTGGGTCACATAGATCTATCAGCATTTGAGGTTATGTGGATTTTGATTGGGCAAGGGACATTGACAGCAGAAGATCCACTAGTGGATACATCTTCATGTTGAATGGTGGTGCAGTTAGTTGGATGAGCAAGCGGCAGGCTGTAGTCGCTTTATCTACTATGTAGGCAGGATATATGGCAGAAACACATGCATCTAAAGAAGTTATTTGGCTTAGACGTTTGTGTTCTGATATTGGGTTCAATGCAAGAAAAATTACCATTTGTTGTGATAGTCAGAGTGTCATTTGTTTAGCAAAAAATCCAACTTTCCATGCTAGGATGAAATATATTGATGTGCAGTATCATTTTGTATGGGATATGGTGGAGGATGGAAAGGTCGGTCTTGAGAAGGTGGATACTCTGGAAAAATTTGTAGATGCATTAATGAAACTAGTAAGCACATAAAAGTTTAGGTTGTGTGCAGGTTCGATGGGCCTTGGGGCCTATGACATTCAATAATCCCAGTTTTGGATAAGCTAGTGAGTTCTTCATCAAGTGGGAGCATGTTGGAAATGGTGCTTCAAACTTACTGGATGAATATCCCTTCATAGGTTTGTATTTCCTTTCTTCATCGGCCTAAAAAATCTCCATCGGCGAGACATTGTACCCTGTTCCATCGATGGTTTGATGGTTCTTCACCATTGTGTTCTATTGGTGAGACCACATGGTTTGTCTCACCGATAGTATGATAGTTCTTATTGTTAGCATAGCACCTTACTATTGGAAGGATCTAAATGGGAATATGAATGATAGAACGATATGACTTGCTTCCATCGGTATGACTAAGGGACTTTGGTGGAACTCTTCACCTTATTTCGATGATGGACTGATGATCCATGGTGGAGCCCAAGTTGACAGGTGGAGAGCGATGACGTGGTGTCGAGCTAGAGGTAGTGGGGACCATTTAGAGTGTTGTCGGTATGACTTGCTTCTATCGGTGGGAGACGTTTTGGAGTCTCCCCAATATGGCGATGAATATCAAATGTCTAAATGACTTTGTGAGACCCGACTACTGCTCAGTTGGAAAGCAATAATTGGTTGGTCAACTAGTGAGGCCTTTATCAGTGTGAAAATCTATGATCAATGAGACATGGTCTTTTGTCTCATCAATACTCTGATGACTATTTGATCTGGCAGGTGTTTCATTCATCGATGTAACTCAAACGGATCAACGGAAGGATGGATGTTCCAACGACAACCCGATAAGGAAATTTCTAAGTGACAATTTGTTTTTTGTAACTAATGGGAACTAATTTGGTATCTTTCCAACATGGGTCTAATGATGCAGATGATTGAGGAATTCTCTCAGAAAGGAAATTTTTGTATGTGAAATACATTGTAACAATGATCGATAGAGAGATTTGAGTTGAGTCTGTTGTGAGGGAACAAGATTGAACTGAATTGTAATGTTGCCTGTATTGAGTGACTAAATTGGCATCTAAGAGGGAGAAATTGTAACTCTATGTGTGGACCCTTTTTTCACTGTAATACAAAGTGTTTTTCCTTAGTGTGGTGGGTTTTTCTCCCGAAAGGGTTTTCCCACATTAAATTTGGTGTCTATTCTATATTGTGTGAATTTTTTCTATGTATTTCTTGGTAATGTGCATCTTTAATGAACTGTAAATTTTGAAATTTGAACCTTAATTTTGGTTTCTCTTTTTATAATTGTCATTCGGAAAGTGATTTCGTACCCCTAGTTTCCTTACACTTTCATGGTTTATATACCATGTCTGGGTGATTGGTGTGAGTGTTTTGAAAACATGGTGAAAATAAGCTACAATATTAACTTACATATGTGAATTAAAATAATGAAAATTAGATTACTAAATTTGATTATATTATTTGATTTCACATTCACCATAATAGAAAAACCAACAAACAAATATGATACTAGATTTACATGGAGAAACCCTTTTGAGAAAAAACTCCACATGAGAAAAGAGGGAAATTATATTATTTATCTTCACAAGAGAGATACACCATGATAAACTTCCATGTTGATCTCCTACAACTTAGATGCTTCCATACACTTGCAAATAACACAAGAGACAACTACCATCTCATGGCTCCAATTTATAGAAGTTGTGAGAGGTAAAATCACAATAGTAAACCAAAATAAGAGGTGCAAATACCACTTGATAAAACCCATGCCCCATCCATAAAAAACCAAGATTCATGATAATAAATTAATTAATTTCTACAAAGCTCCAACATGGGTGCCTAGCTTATAACCTCTTCATCTTCTTCCTTTAGCATGCTCCAATGATTGTTAAGCATCCAAGTGGAACACCAATGTCCACTAATTTCCCTCCAAACTTGGGTGCCCCACTCAAGCCCCTTCATATCACCAATGTGGATGCCTAGGAGGGATAAATTGTCTTCTTGTGATGTGTAACCTTTACCAATATTAAATTCTCTCTTGAAAACATAATTATAGTATTTTCCAATATTAAATACATTTCTCTCAGGTTTCATAGGACACTTTCAAAGAAAAATGGAGACATACAAATCACATAGATTTACAAGGTTAATGTCACATAGACTAATAAAGTGTCGAGTAAAATAGTTACATGTATAATCGCTCATCATACTCATTCCTTGTTCCTCATCTTTGAATACAAGTGTTTAAGTGATCCTCTAGTAAGATATCACCATATACTTTGGTATATCAATGTATTCCACTTTTTCCAATATGTATCTTATTTTATTAGAATTTTGAATATCTCCTATTTGGTAAGATTATCCTTATAAGTATTATGCTAGCTTGCAGCATTATAAATAAGTGTGTTATAATATGTTGAACCTTAGCTCCTCATTATTGAATATTTGTTCTATCTATGTAATATATGATAGCAAATCTCCTATGCTTGAATACTTTAGGAGTTTAATATGTGAAATTCCTTGTGATATGTGGTGTAATTGTAACATTTTATATCTATGTTATCCTCATAATATTTGAGGTTGTTACAAATATTTTATGGTGTATTAATATATTTTTGATAGAATACGAAACATCCTCTAGTACCCTCCTTATCATAAATATCCTTTATAATTTTATAATCCTCTAGCAGTGATTTTTTGGCTCTCCCTGCATCCAACACATGTTCACTATCTGTGTTTTAAGTAGTACTCTCTATTTCCACTTCCTCTTTTGAGTTTCTTTCTTCAAAAATTTCATTTAGGGGTAATTTTGATATTGTGTAAATGTTTTTATTGTAATATTTATGGTATTCTTTTGTGTTTACTTCCTTTGTGTATGATTCATCTAGATTTTTTCCTAGGGGGATATTGACTATTTTATCTTCATCTACAAATGATATTTATTCTTTTCATGAGTCTACAATGTCATTCATGTTGGCAAACCACCTTAGTCGAAGTAATGCATTAAATTAATCAAAATTTTCTTTGATGGAAACTACCTCAAAGTCTATGATTTTTTACTCTCATAACACTTACTTCTACCTATCAATAGGCCCCTAAGGTTTTCATCCCAATAGAATCTACTAAGCTAACATTATATGGTGTTTCTTCAAGTTTGGGTTTCCCTAGTTGTTCCCAAACTCTTTTAGGGAGCATATTTATGCCAACTCCTAAGTCTACCATCCAATTTTTAAGTTTATTATGATTTTTGTTAACATTAATCATGATGGGTTTGGTTCTCCACTACTTTTCATTCTTCCATATTGTTATTATCTTTAGTTATTAGGATTGTTGTTTGTTCTAGTATTTTCAAAACTATTTTAGTTTGTCTAATAGGTTAGAGTGTTTTGACATTTTTATTAGTTGTTTTAATATTCCCATCTCAGAGAACTAATTATTTTGTTCTACTTCTTTATATTGTTTTTTAGTAACAATTTTATTTTTTTGTTCTACTATCTATTCATGGTGTTTTTTGGTTGGGTGGAATTCTTCTTCATTTGTAGTGCTTTCTTCCTTAGTTGTTGTGTATTTGTCATTTGTGGTATTTGTTCCTTGTTTTGTAACCACTGCTACTTTATATTTTTGTTGTTTGATTTTGCATGGATTTGATATCCTTCTCTAGAGCTACTTGTCTCAATGGTTTGAAAGTCAATATGCTCCACTTATTGACACATCCTAGTTTTTTTATCTAGTTCTTTTAGTACTCTTCTTAGGAGTCCTCCTGCAGAGGGATTTAAGTTTTTTAGTTCATCACTTTTGGATTATGGTGCAACATTCTTATAATATGTTTGGGCTTTGTCACAATTGAATATACCATGCTCAATACTTTCACAAAATCCTCATTACTTCTTCTTATCCCCCCAACATTCAGTAGTGAAGTGACCCTACTTGTCATAATTGAAATAGTTGGTGTATATGTGCCTTCTTCCTCTAAGTTGGCCTCTTTCACCTTTGAATTTTCCCCTGTCACTATATTGTCCTTGATTTTGTTGATTTTGTAGGGTGTTTATATTTCTCTAGTTTTACCATTTTGGTACTCTATATCCATGTCTTGTAGGTAAATTGGGCTTTCTACCAAGCCGTTTACATATTGTAGTGTAGGAAAAAGTATCCATTTTTCACACTTAATTTGAAAATAATTAATAATAAAATGAGCCTAATGTTGTATTAATTTAGTGTTGTAATATGTTTTTCATATTCACAATAAGTTTAGGGCCCTTTTAAATTAAATGGACTTAATCATGCCTTATTTTTGATGTTGTAAGGTGTACCTTTACACTTTCACATTAATCTAGGGCTTTATTAATTGATTGAGGTTAATTTGCATTAATTGGCCCCTTTAATTCAAATCCAAGCCTAATTAAATGCAATTTCAAAGGGATAAAACCTGACATTCATAAATGCCATTACACAACACTTAACTTTGGAAGATGTGTGTCCTAGATAAGTGACCTAAGATTCATTCACCATAGGGTGAATGGGTCCTCACTTAGACCTAGGACCCTAATTTAACATAATGTTTAACAAATTGAGCAATTTGTGTCCTAGGTAAGTGGCCTAGGACACATTCTCCCTATGGATAATGGGTCCTCAATTAGACCTAGGACCCCTTTAAAATATGTTTTTGGCAGTATTTTAATGATTTCAAATCAACAATTCAATTCTAGCTTATGATATTTGAATTTCGGGAATTAATCTTAAGATATGTATAAATAAGAGGTTATTTCACTATGTTTCATCCTAAGATACTAAGCAATTTTCATGAGATCAAGATATTTTCACAAGAGCATTATAGGAGAAATTCAAGAGAATTTCTAAGGCATTCCAGGGCATATTTGTAGAAGATTATGGTAGCAATCAAGATTCTTTTCATCATGTCAAAGATTTATTGCATCATGCATGTTGTTTGAGCTAATATGGTGAGGTGGTGTTTAAGATCTAATCAAGTATTCAAATACATTGTTTCACATCAAGTTTCATGATCAAGATCTACATTCATTGAGGACACTTCATGCTAGTTTGTAGATTTACAAATCCAAGGTTCAAATAAGGTTTGGTGAGTTGTCACATAGATTTGTTCATTCATCATTCCTTCATGATTTTCTATTTCATTTCAAGGTTTAATTACCAAAATGGGTTTTGACCAAGGAAAACCCCCATTCACCCAACAAATAACATTTTTCTCTCTTTGATGTGTGATTTCATATTTTAGGTTGAAGATCCTTTGAAGAGAAAAATTGAAGGAAGATGGAAAGTTGTCAAAGTTGCAAGAAAAGTTGTCAAATTATGGAAACTCCTCTACGGGTTTTATTTTTGGTTGTCTGACAATGAACACCTAGAATTTGGGAGTGCAGATCAAGCAAAAGAGAACCCAAAAAGCATTTTTCAGAAATCCTAGCCAGGACTCATTCTCCTTAGGGTGAATGAGTCTTTAGTGAGCTTCAAAAGGTGACTTTTGGTGAAAGGCACGCATTGTTTTCCCCTTTCCAAATCTACCTTTTGATTACTATTTTTGTCATATTTGATTACTATTCTTCATTTGCATTTTATAGCTTACATTTTAGAGTTTTTTTATAGTTTTTATCTTTCTCCCAAAAGTTTTAATTAATTCATAGCCCCATCCTTGCATAGATAGGAAATTTATTGATTCACAACTTGATTTGACTCACATTTTTGGTGGATAGTCATTTCATTGTTTTGGATCTTATTTCCTTGAATGAAATTGGAATAATAGGTTCATCATACCTCTATTTTTCATTATTCCATTGTGGTGAACACCATTTTTCTTTATTTCACATATGGCATTCCTCTTTCCTTATTATAGTTTCCTTAATTTGGCTCCTCTCTTAATTGAAATAGTTAAGATGGATAATCTTTTGTTTCATGTTCATCCCATTTATAACAAGCTTCACAATAAACTAAATTAATCTTTTTAGGTAGTGCTCTTAGATCACCCTTAATGCATTCATATTTTTCTTACCTATTTATTTTGGGTATTCATTCCACAAGTGGTCTTCTTGAGTACAATATATGCACCATATGTTGGGTCCCTATGGAAAGGTGTCATGTTTTGAACTATAATCTCTTGGAATAGTCTTAGTTTCTCAAATTCTAATTGTAATATTTCTTTCTTTTTTTTTCTTTCTCCTTATCAAGTTTCCTCCAATTTTGGTTTTCTATGAATGACAAGCTAAACTAACTAATTTTGGGTATGCATTGAAATTCATTCCATCTAGGGCCATTCTAATTTTTGGTGTCACTCCAAATATGAACTATTTGATTTTTTTCTTTTCAGTTAAGGATTATTCAACCTCCTTGTCATTTCTTTGAATATTTTATCAAAATTTTCTATTATCTCATCTTCCTTTTGCATGTGAGTTCAAATTATGTTATTGTCTCACCTTCCTTTTGCATGAGTTCTCTAAGTTTTCTTACCCCTTCAGTGTAGTTTTAGGGCTTCAAATTTTTCTATAATTTCTTGTTTGATTATGTCACATTCCTTATCATTTGTAGGATAAGTATTGTTGTACCATATAAGGACACCTCTTTGTAAGGTGCCAATAAAATTGAACAATTTAGTGTTTTCCCTAGTTATGTTTTATCTTTGCCATGTATTGATTTTGAGACAAAGATATGCTCTATGACCTCATTGGCATATTTTTAGAAAATGGGTAACTTATTTGGAGGTATTCATAGATTCCTTTTCTTCACAATCGCTATATATCCCCCATGTTGATATCAAAGTAGTGTGTCCCCAAGAATACCACATTATTTTCCCTGCCTTCTCTTTCTACCAACTTTTGATCACCTAATATTTATTTTATTGCTTCTATGGAATTAAGGGTGACCCTTGGTTTAGGGTTGTGTTTGTTCAAAATATATTTTCATCCTCGGAGATGTTACTTTGTTGGTAAATGATATTTGATTAGCTAGTGGTGTCTCTTCTTTACATGTTGTTAAGCTCACATGATCTAATTTATTTCCTATTGCATTCTCTCCTCATATATTTAGAACAATTCTAGTCACCAATTCATCTAAGTATTCCACATCAACTATTTTTTTTGGAGATTTTATATAGGAGTAACCATTAGTAACCAATTCTCATATATCCTTAGTTGAGTATTTTCTCAATTTGAATAGATAGTTGGTGTTATGGTTATGGGTGGCATCATAATTATTGTAACTTCTTCCTCTAAATTATTTAGTTTTTCCATAATCCTCATTTTTTTATTCTATATTTTGTATAAGTTGGCCTATCTTATCCATATTATGACTTATTTATGGTATCTCCTTTCTCATATCTTTGAGTGCACCTAAAATGGCATACTCAGTAGCACCCTTAGTGGCACTCTTATTATCTTCCCTCATAATCTCTACCAATATTTATTCTGTTTGTTCCCTTTATTTCTTTCTACTTCTTTCATTCTTCTAAGGTACATTTCTTTTTTATCCAGGGTTTGTTTAAACCTTCTTTCTTTTGCAAGCATTTCCATTGCCAACTTAATTCTTTCAATAAGCTCTATTTTCCTTTCATTATCTCTTTTTAGCATGTGTCTTTTTTATTTGTATTTTTATTAATCCTTATATATCCCATAGTTAGTTTAAATTTTTAACAATCATGTATTTTTAGGGACCTTTTCAGATCCCTTCCCCTTCCCATTTTTCATCCCTTAAGCACCTACGTGGTACCTAAGGTTTGTATCTACAAGTTTTTTAAGAATTTTTTTTGTTTTGATTGACTATTGTTAATTGTCTTCTTCATTTCTACTCATGCTTCTTTACCTACCTTGTATTTTCTTCACTATTCATTCTAGGGTCCCGAAAATGGAACCAATGTTGGAAAGAGGAAAAGGTAATTATAATCTAGAATTGTATACCCTAATATACCTTATGTAGTCTATTTATACCTGTGAACCCCTAATTCGAAGTGCCTACAAAAAACACAACAACAAACAATGTTAGAGAGTTATCTTGTAAGCATGAACAAGGATTCCCCATGAAATCCATTCACAAAGCTAAAAATAGGAAATAAAACAAAGAAAACAATGAAGAACATAATGGAAGTATGAAATCCTAATTTAGCATGCAAACACTTGATCCCATGCGGGAGTTGGTGCAAATAGGTGTGTGGAGATTTTCCCTTTCCCAACTCCTTGAATGCAAATGTTGATTGAAGATGATTGATCCACTTGAAAAGTCCCTCAATGAGCTCCAAAATCTACAATAAACTAGTTCAGAAGATGGATGGAATTTGAGAGATATTTGTGCATAATAACTTTGCATAATTTTTGGATGATAAAATGCATGGTGAAGCATTCTATTTATAGAATGTTGAAATGGAAACAAAGCCAAAATAGAGCAATGTGGGACAAATATTTTGCCAATGGAAAAATGCCACTTGTCCAAATGTGATTGGGTGAGGAATGAGCAAGTTTTGACAAATGTGCCAATAAATGCATTTTTTGAATTTGAATTTTGAGAAAAGACATGTAAGAGGGGGAAAGAAAATTGCATTAAATGCCACTTGGCTCAAGGCAAGGACATGTAAGAAGAAGTAAATGCCTTGTTGGAAGGACTTGTCATTCAAATTTTGAATTTGAAATAGAAGAATATTCCTCCAAAAGATGCTTTGTTGAGGGAAAATGAAGATTTAATAAATCAATAAATTGATTTATTTGTGCAAGTGGGAAAAGCTAGAGGATTTTGAAGATTAGATTAGATTTAATCAAGATTTGATCAATTTAATGAAGATTAGGAAGTTTGACTTATTTTGACTTAGATTTTTGGATTAATTTAAATCAAACAAGAGAGGAAATGATTTAATGAGTTTAATTAAATAAACATGTTTTGATTATTTAATTAAAGAGATTGAAGTAAGATTAAATTAAATAAGATTTTAATTTATTCAATTTAATAGATAGACTTTAGAGATTTAATTAAATAAAATTAATTATTTAATTAAATGAGATGGAGAATGATTTAAGAGACTTAATTAAACACATGATTTGTTTAATTAAGAGAAGAAAACAAATGAATTTAATCAAATAAAGATATTCAATTAAATGGTTAGGTCGGGGAATGATTTAGGATGAAATGATGTCGGTAGTCAGACTTAGATGCGCAATGTCAACTTGTACATTTTGCGTGTCTACATTTTGCCCCTCTTTGAAGCAATGTACTTGTTGCATTGATTCAAAGAATGATCTTGTCATGATCAATAGTCAAAATTTCTCTAATTTTTCGGATGCCCCACTGTTGCCCCAGTGAGAAGAATTGCACTGGTATATTGCCCCCTCGAGATGTTGAATGGGAATGCCAATTGCCAATCAAAATCGCGATAAAATGCGAGAGGAGTGGTTGATGTAGATGAATGGACATTCATTAGCTGTGGGTAGCTTCATGTACCAACTGGGATAGAAATGTTAGTAAAGATAGAAGAATGTGATAGAAGAATGAAAGAATGAGATGATCATGCAAATGGTGATGACTACTTGCCGTGGAGTTGGGATTTTCAAAGGGCGAATTTCCTTATGTTTGATAATACACGCAGTACGATGCATCAAGGTATCGAGAACCAGGATGGCATTGTACCTAGTGTGATGGACTTTGACTCGACAAATCGGATAGGAGTATTCTTGTTCACACCTGACATACGGAACCCTGTCTAGAAAATAGTTCAAATATTTCAAATATCTCGGACCAAAACATAGGAAGGCGAGCCTTTCTATGTGGTCAACAAGAAACTTAAAACACCCTTGCTATAGACTAAACAAAAGCACGCATGACCAAGGTTATATTACAAAGATATCCAACAAGCACAGCAGACAAAAGATAATGATCGTTGCCCCATTCCTATCTCTCTAAATCCTTCGTTCGGACATCATCGAGAGGTCCTTGGAATGAGCACAATGAGATAAATCAAACAAGATAAAGTAAGTGAGCAAACAAACTAATGTTCTTCGTACCGTTAGCCGAGAGAAATGATGTTTCGAAAGATGGGAGCCAAAACTTATTGCCAAAAGATAATGTCCATTGTCGGAACGGATCCTAGGACATGTTAATGACACGTCGTTTCATTTACCCAAAGTGGTTGGTTTGATAAAAGTGCCCATTGTTGGAATGGATCCTAGGACATGCTTTTATCAAACGATGATGAAATTGATTTATGATTTATATGCCATTGATAAGAAAAGAGTTGACCAACTTGCTTGCTGACTGACCTATACTTGAGATTTTGACAGTTTAGGTTTTCACATTTGACTGCTAGACTTGTTTCCGACTGTTTTACCAAAGGTTGAGGGTGATAACGATTTATTATGGATGATTGATTATCATGTAGTGTTAGATGAGGTGGATGGATTCTTTCAAATATTTGGATGTTTTGGAGTTTTGCAATGTTTTGAGGCTATTTTTGGTATTTTTTCAAATGTTTTCAAATGTTTTGATTTTCAATTTTCCAATGTTTTGGAGATTTTTTGAGATTTTGACCAAGAGACTAAC